>BQNB010046655.1:0-43574 GCA_026074375.1 Tanacetum coccineum
CTAGTCAAATAATCACCAAATCACATAAATTCACATAAAATAACACACAATTAGAATCTAAGAGCACATTCTAACCTAATCAAATCTCGCGGTTGCTACATATTTAATCAGAATAGATCGATTACTCTAAGTAGTAACAGGGATCAAAGATCCTTGAGGCTAAACTCTAGACGTCTACACTAATTATACAAATGTGTACACACACACTTTTGTATCTAGTCGACTCTCATATGATGAACACACACTTTTCTAAATGCTTAAAACAATATGTCATACCTCGCATGAAGACATTTACCGCATACATATTTCGCTTGACATGTTTCGCCTGACCTCAGAAAAATTAAGCAGAGTTTCGTTTCCAAGAAATGACATAAATCGCTTAAACTTCAACCTGTCATAAATCGCTTGAACTTCAAACTACATAAATCGTTTGACTACATAATTCGCTTGACTACATAAATTGCAAGATTCAAAACATCTTTCGCTAGCTTCATAACATGTTTTGCCTGCTTCAAACAAAACGTACTTTTTCCATAAAAATCACCAAAAACTCACCCTTTTGACGTTTTACCTTGATTTTTTCTTGCACAACTAGTTATCTTAGACCTAGATCTTGCTTAAAAATATAAACTTTAACACCTTTAAACATAAAAATCCGGTCTTTGATTTTCAAGTCACGAAACCAAAAAGACAACACAACGGATGATCCAAACAAGATATAAACGCACACAAACTAATGATATCATCTCATGGAGACTGATACCAATTGTAGATGTATCAAATAACTTAACAAATAAGTAAGAGAAAGTCTAGAGAGAGAAAGGAGGGTTGTAACACTTTAGAGAGAGAAAGAAGGAAAATATATTATGAGAGAAATGAAACAACCAACCTTATCCAAGGTGTGGGGAGGGGTATTTATACCTAGCATAAGGCCTATCAACATAAGGATGTCTTATGTTGACCCGTTAGCTTGGTAAGTTTCCAAATATTATGCTACGAGCTATTCTATAATATATTGGTAGTGACTGAGTCTTTTCTCGATTTCTAACATAACCCGTTACGATCCCTCCATCAACATTGACATACTCAAGCACGCTAAGCCACGGTGCACGCGTAAAATCGTCATCCTCACCCACATCCTCAATAACTTTTCTAATATACTCTCGTGTAGACATTACGGATTTCTCCCCACCTTCCCGAGTATCAGCTAATTTACGGAGCTTGGCCATTTGAACAATACCAGCAGGACCTAGTATTATCCTAATGGGCTTCACAACACTATTATCAACTTGATTGTTTTGAGATGAAAATAGGGTTTGGGTGGTGGTGGTTATCTTAGGGACTATGTGAGGCTTGTTGTTGGGACGAACGACGGGGGTAATTCAAAGATCGGAATCGTCTATATCAAGGGCTTGTTCATACTCATCATAAGTATCAACTTGATGGTTTTGAGATGAAATCAGGGTTTGGGTGGTGGTGGTTATCTCGGGGACTATGTAAGGCTTATTGTTGGGACAAACGACGGGGGTAAGTCAAAGATCAGAATCGTCTATATCAAGGGCTTGTTCACATTCATCATATGTATCAACTTGGTGGTTTTGAGATGAAATCAGGGTTTGGGTGGTGGTGGTTATCTTAGGGATTATGTGAGGGTTGTTGGTGGGACGGACAACGGGGGTTAGTAGAAGATCAAAATCGTCTATATCAAGGCCTTCTTCCTATTCATGATTTGGTGGTGAATTCATGTTTTAGTGGATGACTGCGATATGGCTTTACTTTGTCAACAGATTACACTAGTCTTAAATAAGGTGTAATGTAAACTATGTTTGACTTTTTTGCACGCATATTCACATGTACTGTTCAAAAAATTGAATAGGTTTATCTATGAAATTGGTCCCTGAAATTTATGCTTTTCAAATGCACTAGAAGGTATACTACTTTTATCTATGAATTTGGTCCTCGACATTTAAGGTTTTCAACTAAACCAGTACACCTTCTATATTTAGCCCTTTTCCGTTTACCCGCCCATATTTTCTATAGCCGTTCACATAAATAGAGAAAAACCTAAGACCAAATCACATTCCCTTTTCATCTAAATATTTACACTTTTACTTGATTTCCAGATAATTGTAAAAAAATAACGATAGCATAACATCTTTACATGGCTAACAATGAAACTTACACTTGTTCACCAAGTGAAGTGTGTTTATCAGACTCTGACAATGAGTTGCTAATACCAACTTCATGGTCTGATGAGTCCAAGAATGAAAAAAAGGGCAAAAAGGTGGAGAGAAGAATTCGAATGGAAAAGATCCTTGTGTGAGATTGACTTTATGTTTGGTATTAATGCCTTTGATTTAGACAAAGGGACTGGCATAATGAATGACAAGGTTAGTCAGGAACACATGTATGAAGAAGAGGTGCCTTTGAAAAACAACATAGGAAAACTGTAACATTTCTCAATTTTAGGTCATTTTACGACTCCTATTATTCCTCACTATTTATTTTGGTCTGATACTCATTTACTTTTAATTTAACTTTTAAAGCTAAATCGCGTAGACTAGAAATAATCATTCAATGTAAACAGTCACCAAATAAATTAAAGTTTACGTCAAACAAGTGTTATATAATTATTAAGAAAATAATTATTAATTTTTCGCACCTTATTTTTATTGGTCACGTAAAAGGCTTACATTACGCAATAAAATACATCTAGGCATACCCGGAAGTACGTAACGGTATCTAGACTCAAACCGATACCCACTTTTGATCCCTAAATACAAAATTTATACAATTTTGTACCAAGAAATCATATAGGCTGAATATTATTTTGGCTTAACTATGCATAAAACAAAGTTAACCAATAAACTTTTTACTATTACCCATTGGATACTAGGATTAAGGACTACTTATCACATATATCTAAAGATTGTCAAATCCTTGTACTTCCTAAACCATCCTAGACGTCCAAACATATGGAGATGAGAAAAATCCCTTACACTTTCTTACAAAGCCTTACACATAGTACCTTAAGGCCTCTAACTAATCTATGGTTAGTAGTAAAGGGTGAGTTAGTGGAAAGGTTAAGCACTCGTTGTGTTTGCTTGCATATATACACTCCCACAGTGGCATGTAAACTCACACAACCAAGTTTACTAAACTCTTAAACATTCAAAAAAAGCAAAGTCTTTCTTGCTCTATCTCTTTGTTCTTGGTTTACGACAAGAAACACAAAACATAAGACGTAAATCGTCCTTGTTGTTACTTCATCTTCCAAGTGATACACTCACTAGAGGTTCACATACGAGGGTTAGCAAGGAGTCAAGTGGTTTCGGTTATACAAGGAGTTAGGGTTTTGGATTTGTGAAAGCTTTTGAAAGCTAGGGTTTGTTGCGGTTTGGTTTTGTTTACTCCTACTTGACATCTATTCCTAATCTTAGGACCATTGTAAGTTAACCTTCTTGGTCTACTCCTTGTTTCATGTTCGTTCTATCTCTATACGTAACTTGGGTCACGACAAGTATGTTGGTGTGAGCCAAAAACTATGAACATGCATGGTTCACACCATGCATGTCACGTACGCATGAACCACATGATTCATGTGTGCCTGGCTCGACACATACTCATCCTTATTGTGCCATTGTGACTAGGGTCACGTTTAGGTTATGTGTTGCACATCAAGAGGACGTGAACATACATGGGTTTTAACCATGCATGTCACGGGTACGTGATTATGTCTTGTATACATGTATATTACGTATGTATATGTGGTTATGTTTAAAACATGTATGGTAAAGGTTTTCAAAAGTTGAACATGGTTAACTTGTTTTGGACGTGAGTATGTTGCTTAATCTTGACATATAATCTTGTAAACAAACTCGTTTTGCTAAGACATAGGATGTACACGACTTGTAAGGGATAGGGTTACGGTCTAGTGACCTAAAAAAATGTGGACATGTAAGAAACCCTAACTCCTCATACGAAATGACGAGGCACTAGTGACCTTTTGGGTTGTTTTTTCGTTCTCATGTTGGGACTTGGGTCTCTCAACATGTTTGAGTATATTGAAATTGGGTACGAGCAATTTTGGGAAAGGGCAAACCCACTTAGAACACTTTTAACTATAAACTATCGTCATTATTATACGATACTAAGTCTTTTGAGGGCTTAAGAGGCTCGGAAAACCCAATTGACACGTTGGCCCCTCGTCCGAACCTAATCTTCCCATTGCGGGATGTTGTGATGGACCTTATTTATAAGCTCTAAATGCTATTTAAGTCATTTAAGCTGAAGTGGACTTATATAAACTAGTTAGAACATAATTGGACCCTAAATGGACTCGCAAGTCCATAACGAGCCGTGTATAAGCCCAATAGGCCCAACAACTGTTTTGACTTATTTAATAAGCTCAAATATGCTCATCAGGCTTTTTTGTATATGTTTGTCGTCAAGCTTATATGGCTTATTGGAATCAAATGAAGTCTATTGCCACTTGTTAGAACGTTACGGGCTTTGCTTAAATGTGATTTTTATATAAGGTTAGGGTCTCTTAAAAGTGGTTCAAGTGACAAATGTTAGAGGGTATTTAATAATCGGTAAATATTGATTTTTTTGAAGTCCAAGGACAGTCTTTTGACATATTTCAAACTTATAAGGTTGCTATTTTGGTATAAACTTATATAATTAAAAAAGTATTTAACCTTTTGTAAATTAAAGGACTAAAAGTGACCACTTTGGAAAGTTAGGGCGGGTTTTTTTTTTTAATATAAAAAAGTGATAATTTAACCAAAATTTAAATTAAAAGGTTCTAAAGTTGTCAATACTTAGATGAAACTTAAAAGTATGTTATAAAATCTTAAATGATTTTATAAATACTTGAAGTGTCGGACTGGACTTAATATAATAGAAGTACTATTATATTTAAGGTCAAGGTTTATCGGTTGTAGAAAAACTATCTGGTTAAATTTAAATGTATATTTATTAACGTCTTATCTATCCATTTGTCGTATGACCTTCCAAGGGCAAACGAGTAAACAATTCTTTTATCAGAATTTACCTCAAAAGTGATATACAGTATATATAAACTAGCAATTTATGGTAGTTATGCATTAAGTCATTAGCTAACTTGTAGGATAAGACTGGGCCGTTATTTACTTAGGTATTTAACGGTGTCGATTCATTTGCCCATACTTGGATATAATTATCATTCACAGGGGACTACTACTTAAGGTCGAGTTCATTGCCCCATTATTTACAATTATGTTAAAATGATTTACATCTTTGGGGTGAGATCTGCACTTTGTTTTACTAATGTGGATCGCGAGTTGTAACCCATCTGAGTAGCGATATCCATGAGCCCAATATCTTGAACTGTTCAATTTACTAGATTGTTGAGCGCGAACTCGTTTAGAGTGTTATAAATAGATTCTATTTGGGATTGACTTCCCCGTTGGGTGAGTAGCGCTACACTGTGTGGGTTGTGCGTAACAACAAACGTTATACCATGTCGGGGATTTGGGATGTTGCGTTCTAGTACATCATCACGTGGCTTTTATTTGCAATTTATTGCATTCATACATGTCGAGCTGTCAGGTGTCATGAGCTTAGAACATAATTAGCTTTTTCTGATGTTTGCATCTGTTGCTTAAATCATACACTTGGAATCTTGCGGTCCTACTATTGATTTACATAAAACTATGATTTCACTCAAACTTTTGTTGAGTTTTAAGATGTTTTTTCAGGTCAATAAGGCAACGAAGTGCACAAGATCCATTGGGGGTCCACTCTTTGGTGAGAGTCAGTACTAAAGATTTAGGGCGTATTACATTTTGGGAACATTTGTTATTATTATATACCCGAAATCTTTTACTTTTATTGTCAAAAAACAATTTGAAGCCATGAGCTTATGTAATGAACAAGTATTTTGTTAATCCAATGTATCTTTTCAAAATGACACGTTTAGTGGTCGTTCTCATATCTTGTGCTATTGATCTATGAAGTAACGCCCTCGGATATTCAACATTCCGCTGCAACCCAGATTTAGGGGTGTTACAAATTGGTATCAGAGCCAAGGTTATAAAGAACCAGGTCAAAAGTTTTTGTCTGGACTATAACCATTTTCAAACACTGCATTTACAAATGGGGTTTGCACGGGATACACATACATTACTTGTTTGCAATCCAGCATATGTGCTTACATGACATACACTATTTTAGCATTAGTAGTTTACTAAGTGCTTGCATGATTGATATACGAGTATATAAATTATATTACGTATATTACTATAAGTGTCTTAATATTAATACTTATTATAAGTTTATTTTGTTTTTTTTACAACAGTCTTGTCTTCGGCATTATCAGCGTGTTACATACACTTTTGTCTACACCGAGTCGGAAGCAAGCTCAGAGTCTTCTTGGAGGAGCCGTAATGAGGAGATATTTGATAGAGGCTTCTCCAGAGTAATCGTATTAGGATACGATGGATCCCTATTATATGCCGGTAGCCCCACCTGATCACCGGACTTTCATACCTGACTCCGGGAGGCAGAAAAGACACACCAGTACCGTGGACGAGGATGTGCTAGTGATCCTATTGTTAATACAGCCACCATGATCCTGATAAATGCCAGAGCCTATATACACTGGTATATACATTGGAGGATGGAGATGATGTTTTCGGCTGAGGAGCAGCCATTACCTCTGTTGTTCCTTGCTGACGGGTCACCAAGATATGTTTGTTGTGTCGGATCCTGTAGAGGTTCCAGAGGAGTTATGAGGGATGATGAGACCGGAGGATGGTCCGGCTTAGTTGACTATCCCTTGGATGGGGGAGAGGATGGAGTGATGATGACGGCGATTCATCCGGGGATGACGCCGATGATAAAGATGAGGATGAAGGGGATGAAGATGATGGAGGTGAGGAGGAGGAGCCAGCAATTAGCTCTGGCGACTCCGCTGTATTGTTAGTACCTATTGTTGAGCTTGTTTCCCCACCTGATGGAACAAATCTGTTGTTTTCACCACCCTCTATGACATTATCCACTAGAGTAGATTACTGTCCGGCTTTAGGCTTCCATATCCCTTCCACTAG
Organism: Tanacetum coccineum; assembly: GCA_026074375.1. Taxonomy (NCBI): domain Eukaryota; kingdom Viridiplantae; phylum Streptophyta; class Magnoliopsida; order Asterales; family Asteraceae; genus Tanacetum; species Tanacetum coccineum. Next base: position 7,092 of record BQNB010046655.1, read on the forward strand.
AGGCAGAGGTTGAGAGACTTCTAGCCATGCCTACTCTACCACCATCACCACCTATCTCACTATCACCACCCTCTGCAGGGGAGCGCCTTGCTAGATGCACGGCCCCATCTGCACATTCATCACCACCACCTGTGCCATCACCATTACTACCATCATCTGGGTGTCCAACCTAAATCTAGACACTCAGGGTAGCCTCCACTCAGGCCCTTGTTGATGCGGTTACTGCATTACCAACACCTCTACTACCACCACTACTACCATCTCTATACATACCACCACCTGTTGACCGTAGGGATGATATTCTTGAGTTCGAGCAGCCACCTCGTAAGAGGTCGTGTTTGTCTACTCTAGGCTCCTGGCATAAGGTTAGGGAGAGTTCTACTGCTAGACCTACCAGGGGTCGAGGGGTAGACTATGGGTTTGTCAGTACCATAGATGCTGAAGCGAGACGACAGGGGATTAGAGAGGTTGGGTATGGTATTAGGGATACTTGGGTAGATCCAGCAGAGGCAGTTCCTAAGATAGCACCTATGACCTTGGGAGAGGTCAATACTAGGGTTACAGAGCTTGCTGAGCTCCATGAGCATGATATACAAGACTTATATGCTCTACTAGAGGATGCTTAGGATGGTAGGACTCGTATATCACAGCGGGTCGACTTACTTATGGGGGATAGGGTGACTCTCCAGGAGACAGTACTTATTGTGAAGGAGGAGGCCTATGCTTCTCGAGAGGCTTAGGATCACTCGATAGGATTAAGTCAGGCAGTCCATCATGAGCTTCAGACCCACCATGACCATGTGTATGTACACGAGACCCAAATCCAGGCACATCAGACATATCTACAGCTGTAGTGTACTCTTATTCAGACACAACACCAGGTAGATGAGACTCGCTCTCAGATACAGCAGGCTGAGATGGCAGAGCTTTGAGAGACTAACCATAAGTATCAGGAACAGATGGCAAAGACTCTCCGAGTGATGAGAGACATGAGGCGAGAGATGAGTGACATGCAGGCCGAGTTTTTAGCACTGCTAGAGCAACAAAGGAGATCTAGACAACCAGGACCAGATGTTAGAGTTCCAGATCACCAGGATGCTTCTAGAGATATGGATAGTCACATCTAGTAGCTTATGTCATTTTACTTTGCTAGGCAGTTGTTCAGGCATGTTAAGTATTAGGGGTTCTCCCCGCTAGCATAGCCTTAGATCTTTTATATTGTAATTTGTGTACCAAAAACTATTTCATGTAAAATTTTCCAAGCTATGAATGAAATAGATGTGTTATGTTATACTATATACCTCTCTTGTGTTGTTGTCTCATCTGTAAATTATTGTATATCTCGTCATGATTATGACCTCACGTTTTGTCTCTTGTGATTTAGACGAATCATGGCACATGTGACAAGACGAGAACCGAATACCCCTCCTAACAACACCAACCAAAACAACATGACCCCAGAATCCGTTTAAGCTATGATTGATCAAGCTCTTCTACGAAACTCCACCAATGGAGACGGAAGCCACAGTTCACACGAGGATAACCGAATGAATGTGCAAACTGTGCGCCCTTGTTTCTACGCTGACTTCATGAAATGTCAACCTTTGAACTTTAAAGGAACTGAAGGCGTGGTTGGTTTAACTCGGTGGATTGAAAAGATGGAGTCAGTCTTTAATATCAGTGGTTGTGCTATTGAAAATCAGGTTAATTTTGCCACCTGCACTCTGTTAGGTGCTGCTCTGACTTGGTGGAATGGCCAGATAAGAACCTTAGGTCCCGAAGCATATTTAATGACTTGGGAAGTACTCAAGAAGAAGATGACGGACAAGTATTGTTCGCAGGGTGAAATCAAGAAACTGGAAATCGAGTTATGGAACCTAAAGGTCAAAGGGAACGATGTTCCAACATACAGTGAACGATTCCAAGAGCTAACCCTGATATGTACCAAGTTTGTTGCTAATGAAACTAAGAAGGTCGACAAGTACATTAGTGGATTTCCTAATAACATTTATGGAAATGTCAAGTCTGTCAGACCTAAGACGTTGGATGAGACTATTGAGTTGAACAACGACTTGATGGATCAGAAACTCCGCACCTACGCGGAAAGGCAGACTAACAACAAAAGGAAGGCTGATGATTCATCCAGAAACAACCATGGCCATCAACAACAACCCTCCAAAAGGCAAAATGTCGCCAAGGTCTACAATATGGGGACGGGTGAAAGGAAACCATATGGGGGAAACTTGCCCAAGTGCACCAAGTGCCATTTTCATCACAATGGCCCGTGTACTCAGAAATTCCACAAATGTAACAAGGTAGGGCACTGTGCCCGCGACTGCAAAAGTTCTAGCAACACAAATGTTGCTAATACTCATAAGGGAAATGGGGCAAATCCCAAAGGGAATGGTTGTTTTAAATGTGGAGCTTCAGGACATTTCAAGAGAGATTGTCCAAAATTGAAGAATAAGGATGGGGGAAATGGGAGTGCACAAGGCTGGGTATACGCAGTTGGAAATGCGGAGAAGAATGGGAATGCATCAAGGAACCCGAACTCCAATGTCGTCATGGGTACGTTCCTCTTAAACAACCGCTATGCATCTATATTATTTGACACTGGTGCTGATAGAAGCTTTATGTCTACTGCGTTTAGTTCCCTGATTAACATCGCCCCAACTTTATTAGAAAATAGTTATGATGTCGAATTAGCTGATGGGAAGATAGTCGGGATAGACACTATTATACGGGGTTGCGCTTTAAATTTCTTAAACCGTCCGTTTAACATAGATCTAATGCCTGTAGAACTGGGTAGTTTCGACGTTATTATTGGCATGGATTAGTTAAGAAGGTGTCTCGCCGTGATCGTGTGTGATGAGAAACTTGTTAGAATTCCCTATGGGAATGAAACCTTGATTTTTCGTGGAAACGAAAGTAACAACAATAGAGAATCTCGGTTGACCATTATCTTATGTTCAAAGGCTTAAGAGTACATGGCGAAAGGATGTCAGATCTTTTTGGCACAGATATCCGCCAAGAAGGAGGAGGACAAGTCGGAAGGAAAGCAACTTAAGGACGTACCAATCGTTCGAGATTTTTCGGAAGTGTTTCCCGAGGACTTACCAGGTCTTCCTCCAGCTCGACCGGTAGAATTCCAGATCGACTTGATTCCAGGAGCCGCGCCTGTAGCTCGAGCACCGTATCAATTGGCACCTTATGAAATGAAGGAATTGTCGGAACAACTGCAAGAGCTTTTCGACAAAGGCTTCATAAGACCTAGTTCCTCACCTTGGGGAGCCCCGGTCTTGTTCGTCAAAAAGAAGGATGGGTCATTCAGAATGTGCATTGACTACCGGGAGTTAAATAAGCTAACAGTGAAGAATCGTTATCTACTCCCGAGGATTAACGATTTATTCGATCAACTTCAAGGATCCAGCATTTATTCTAAGATAGATTTGAGATCGGGTTATCACCAGCTGAGAGTACGAGAACAAGACATTCCAAAGATGGCATTCTGAACTCGGTATGGTCATTATGAGTTTTAGGTCATGCCCTTCGGACTAACAAACGCACCTGCGGTATTCATGGACCTCATGAACTGAGTGTGCAAGCCCTACTTGGATAAATTCATAATCTTTTTCATTGATGATATATTTATTTATTCAAAGGACAAGAAGGAGCACGAAGAACATCTTAAGGTAATTTTAGAATTGCTTAAGAAGGAGAAGTTGTATGCCAAGTTTTCAAAGTGTAAATTTTGGATTCCGAAGGTATAATTTCTCGGTCACGTCATTGATAACAGAGGTATTCATGGGGACCCAGCCAAGATAGAATCTATTAAAGATTGGGCATCTCCTAAGACACCGACGGAGATCCGCTAATTTTTAGGTCTTGCTGGTTACTATCGAAGGTTTATTGAGGGATTTTCGAAGATTGCTAAATCAATAACGAAGCTTACTCAGAAAGGAATCAAGTTTGACTGGGGAGAAAAGAAAGAAAATACTTTTCAGTTAATAAAGAAAAAGTTGTGCAGTGCGCCAACTATGGCTTAACCTGAAGGAAGCAAAGATTTTTTGGTCTATTGTGATGCTTTACACAAGGGTTTAGGTGTTGTATTGATGCAGAGAGAGAAGGTGATTGCCTATGCTTCTCGACAACTAAAAATTCATGAGAAGAACTACACCACTCATGATTTAGAACTTGGATCGGTGGTGTTTGCTCTAAAGATATGGAGACATTATCTATATGGAACTAAATGCACCATGTTCACCGACCATAAAAGTCTACAACACATTCTTGACCAAAAGGTGCTAAACATGAGGCAACGCCGTTGGCTAGAATTGCTAAGTGATTATGATTGTGACATTCGTTATCACCCAGGGAAGGCAAACGTAGTGGCCGACGCATTGAGCCGTAAGGAACGGATTGAGCCATTGCGGGTCTGAGCCTTAGTTATGACTATTGGCTTGCATCTTCCTGAACAAATACTAAAAGCTCAGATCGAAGCCCTGAAACCAAAGAACATTGAGAAAGAAGATGTACGTGGTATGATCAAAAAGGATATACCCAAGGAAAGGTTGGAACCACGCGCCGATGGAACATTATGTTTAAATGGCAGAAGTTGGTTACCTTGCTACGGTAACTTAAGATCTGTGGTTATGCATGAATCCCATAAGTCTAAGTACTCTATCCATCTCGGTTCGGAAAAGATGTATCAAGACGTGAAAAAGCTATATTGGTGGCCCAATATGAAAGCCGACATCGCCACATATGTTAGCAAGTGCTTGACATGTGCAAAGGTCAAGGCCGAACATTAAAGGATATCAGGATTATCAGTATAACCAGCAATACCCGAGTGGAAGTGGGATAATATCACGATGGATTTTATCACCAAGCTTCCTAAGTCGTCACAAGGCTTTGACACCATCTGGGTGATTGTGGATCGACTTACAAAATCTGCTCACTTCTTGCCAATAAGGTAGAATGACCCATTGGACAAGTTGACAAGGTTGTACCTGAACAGGATAGTAGCAAGACATGGAATACCTGCTTCAATTATCTGTGATCGTGATGGGAGGTTCACATCAAATTTCTGGAGATCATTTCAGGAAGCTTTGGGTACAGATCTGAGTATGAGCACTGCGTATCATCCAGAAACTAACGGCCAAAGCGAGAGGACTATTCAAACTCTCAAGGATATGTTGCGTGCTTGCGTGATCGATTTTGGAAAAGGCTGGGTTAAACATTTGCCATTAGCCGAATTTTCATATAACAACAATTATCACGCTAACATAAAGGCCGCACCTTATGAGGCACTTGTCAGAATCCCTAGAATCACTTCACTTCATATTATGATGAACAAGAAAATAAGCTAGGAGATGATAAGAATTGTAGAGAGAGAAACTAGAAAATTAGGAGGATTACTTGCAAAAATGAAAGTCTTACAAATGAACCAACCCACCTCACCTTCCTTAGTGAGGTGTATATGTATCAAAACTAAAAGGCTTTAATGCCTTTAGTAATTTTACGGGCCGGGCTCGGGATTACTTGGGCTTTCGCTCGATATACGTGATCGGTTAGCTTATATTTAAGAGCCTGTTTACCCGTCTAGCCTATTACAACGTATATTAATTAATGACCGAAACCTAATATAATTAATGAATGAACTTTCATTGTTCGACTCAATATTTTAAGGCTAATAATCTCCCCCGAAGTGAGTTCATTGTGACACTCCTTCGTGAGATCAATGAGATTTCTTTTGTCGTTGAGCTCTTGTGATCTTTGTCTCTGTCTACATTGTAGGTTTGTTCCTTCATGCTTTGTGATCTATGATCTTGAGCTTTTGTCAATTTCTTTTGACTTTTTCTTTGCGTCCGAGATCTTTAAATCTTTATCCTTCCGTCTTAATCGTCTTTGCCACCTTGCGATCTTGTGTCTTAACCAACATGCTCATACTTTGCATCATCTTGAAAGCTTGCTAACAATCTCCCTTGATAGACTTGATATCTTTGAAGGAAGATCTTGTATATCAGAGTTTGTGCGGAAGTCTTTGTCTTTAATTCTTGAGCTTTCATGATTCTTGAATCTTGATGCTTATAGTATGTCTTTGTAGTTTGAGCATGAGCATGTGGTAATGAATCCGACTTCAGCTGGAATGAGGCATCACCATCTCCATCTTTATGTATCCTGAAATAAAACAGTTAGCAATAAAGCGGGTGGACGAATATGGCTTTGTCATTCGTCCGGATTTGGTTAGATTAACCTCCGGTTCCGTAGGACCGTTTTACAGTATAAATACTGTACCTGTGATCAGGTAGATTCAAAGAATCTCCTTGATAGGGTTTCCAGCTCAAAGCGTAGGATCTTCTAACACAGATGTATTAGATTTACCATGCTTGCTAGTTCTCATTATCAGAACGTCTCAAAGCAGACAACACGGTAAGAGTGAATCAGATAGTTACTATCTTTCTGATTAACCCGTCAATTCATTTCTTGGAACAAGTTTGATTCATATTGAATCGCACCATCGTTTCTTTCCAGTTGACACAAGTTCGATTCATATAGAATCTCGCAAGTCACCTACCAAGAGCTTGTTTGATGCTGGCTCAAGCAGGATTTCCATCTTCATTGTGAATACATAAGTATCACTCAGATGTTCTGGCAAAATCTCATGGATAATGCGTAGGACTCTTGTTAACAGCTTGTGAACTTATTGATGTTCAACAAGTGTTAGTAATGGAATGTGTCCTAATGAGATTTATTTATGGATCTCTTGGCTCTAGACTCGATTAGTGCGTTTTGGTTTTAGTAATCGGAGGCTGGAGCAGACTGCCACCTATTCAATATTAACTAACTCGGAGTGAGAAAGTCAATAGAAGTCGTGTGTATCTCCGTGACAAATGAGACAAGTTTCTGTTGAGAGAAACCCGAATGGCTGGGAAGGGTTGTGCATTGCATCACTGGGTCCATGATGTCATCTTCAATGTCAGCAATCAACATTGTGATTCTGACAGCATATGTATTGACCCGGTTTCTGCCTAAGTTATGTGGAGGGCTTCTTTCTTTTCACCCTTTATCCATACATTTCTTTTTAATTCTTCAACCCCTTCAATGCTTACCAAGACGTCATTACTAACACCTTGTTGTGATTGTTCCAGTGTTAGCTCAATCTTAGTCGGCATTCTTCCCTTATACACATTCATCTCCAATCATACCTAAGGACTGCTATTTCTAACTATGGAGTGTCCTTGGGTAGATCCCTCCGGTTCTGGTTGGATCATAGGACAAATACCTAACCTTACCACCTTATGACTTCAGAATCGTCGTGAAATAAGATGTTGTAGGGTATGAGATCGTAACCATAAAACCTTTTTCGAAGAGTATCAAGCACTTTGAGTCGATAAGATCACTTATTATTTTCAAGATCACATTTTAAATACATTTCTCCCCTTATTTTAAATACTAATTCACTTAGTTTTTGAAATACTTTGTGATTAAAATTTGTCTTGAAATACCATGGGGAAAACTTTTACTTAGCATGAATTACATGGAACATAAACTTGCTCCCCCTCAATTTTACATATGTTTGACACCAAAAACAATGATACCAAGTTGTAAAATGAATATAAAATTGAGGGTTAGCATTGTTGAGCACACAATTTTAAAAGATTATGTCAGCAATCAACATTGTGATTCTGACAGCATATGTATTGACCCGGTTTCTGCCTAAGTTGTGTGGAGGGCTACTTTCTTTAGACCCTTTATCCATACATTTCTTTTTAATTCTTCAACCCCTTCAATGCTTACCAAGACGTCATTACTAACACCTTGTTGTGATTGTTCCAGTGTTAGCTCAATCTTAGTCGGCATTCTTCCCTTATACACATTCATCTCCAATCATACCTAAGGACTGCTATTTCTAACTATGGAGTGTCCTTGGGTAGATCCCTCCGGTTCTGGTTGGATCATAGGACAAATACCTAACCTTACCACCTTATGACTTCAGAATCGTCGTGAAATAAGATGTTGTAGGGTATGAGATCGTAACCATAAAACCTTTTTCAAAGAGTATCAAGCACTTTGAGTCGATAAATCACTTATTATTTTCAAGATCACATTTTAAATACATTTTCCCCTTATCCCGTGTCGATATTATTATCAACATTTCTAGGTAGTAAATGTTATCGATTCCAAGAGACTATGTCCGAGAAGAATATTTTTTTGAAACATTTTGTGATTTTTTTTTATATTTTGTATTTTCTTTTTTTTTCTAAAATATGTACATTGTTGATGTTTGATGAAGTATCTATGGCAGTTCTTTTGTCAGGAACCTCCACCAGTTTGCTGGAGTCAATATCTCATGATAATTCAGTCTGACGAGATAACTGAACTTTCTTCGGAAGGGCTTTAGATAAAACATGTTAAGCCAATTGGTATTCAGTTCTGACACAAGTACAATTCATTATACCCGTTTTTAACTGTTCCTTTATGAAGTGACTACGAGAATGGATATGCTTGGTACGGGAGTGCTGCACGGGGTGCATGATATTGCTATGGCTGGACTGAGAGTTCGCAATACAAACGGTATTTTGTTTGTTGTTGAAGCCATAATCTTGAAGTTGTGTCCGCTCACATAAACTTGAGCACACACTTGCAGATAACGCCACGTATTCAGCTCTGCGGATATGACATTGCAGTACAGTTATGTTTCTCTTGACATCCAGCATGACTTTTCTTATCACCTTAGGAACTGTATTCCTTCAGAGTGCTTTTTGCGAGTATCAACGCAACCGGCTAATGATCGGGCATCTGAAAAGCTGTAGTTCAAAGCCAGAACCCTTCGGATACAGAGTCCTATGGGAATGGTACCTCTGTAAGTATCGAAATGATCCTTTTAACCTCTTTGTGGTGTTTTCAGTCGGGTCTTGCTTGTTATCTTGTCCACACTATCATACAGCTTTCGCACTATGTTCTGGTCTACAGATGTCAGATAAAGTGACCCGATTTTTGCCTATGGTAGTCAGTTTGGTCTACGGGTTCACCACTCAAGTCTGCATCTAATTTAGGTTTCGTAGCCATTGGTGTACCAATGCTTTGTCCTTTTTCCATACCATGTTTTTTAGAATCTCTAAAGTATATTTGGCCTGATGGATTAAAAATACCGCGTGGGGATTGGTGGATCTGAGTCCTAAAAAGATCATTTCCCCCATTAAGGACATCTCAACTCTACGAGCATTATTTTTCAAATTGTTTGGAAAAATTTAGGGTTTGGTGGAACCATAAAATACTTCATTAACGTTAAATTTGCACAAGTAAAATGTCCTCCCCGTATCTTATCGTGAATTAAGGTCGGACGTCAATGATACCTTTAGTAAAACCTTTAGAAATCAGGAATTTTAAGAGTTCATCATACCAGGCTCTCGGAGCTTGTTTCAATCCATATAGAGCTTTCCTTAGACGGTAAACTTTGTCTGGATGATCAGGATCAACGAATCCGTCTGGTTGTGCAACATAAACCTCCTCCTTCAATGGACCATTAAGAAATGCCAAATGATTATAAAATTGAGGGTTAGCATTGTTGAGCATACAATTTTGAAAGATTATGAATTGTCATTGAAGAATTCTTGAAAAATTGTGCTCAACCACCTAATCATCTTATAACAATCAATCTATTTAATAGTCATTATTATTCTGTAGATGTTATTAAGACCTTTTATAATGTGTTGAATACATAAGAATTGTCATGTTATGATGTATCCAACAATCATTAAAACATTGTTTTTCAGAAAAACTCCCCCTCAAACTTTGACTCATTTAAAAAAATGACACCAAATGTAGAATAATTGTCTTGTAAAACAATATGAGGGATGGAGTGTTGAACACATAATTTTGAAAGATTTTGAATCGTCATTGAGAAATTCTTGAAAAATTGTGTTCAACTTTTTGAAAAACCAAATGTTAGAAGACTTCTCTTCTAACGCTAAGGATAAGCGCACTTATGCATACACTCTCCTTTGTCGTTCGGGTCTGAGTTGCAATCTGAGAGTGATTACAAGTCATAGAGAAAAATAGAAATGACATGTTTTGAAAGCATTTGAAACTCCTGTTCGAACTTCATTTACACGCCCGTGTTGATATTAATCAACATTTCTAGGTACGTAAATGTTATCGATTCCAAGAGACATGTCGAGAAGAATATTTTTTGAAACATTTTTTGATTTTTTGATTTTGTATTTTCTTTTTGAAATTTTATATTTTTGTATTTGGTTTTATAAAAAATATTTACATGTTGACCTCATCATTGTTATGCGATGGTGAAATAGTAATTCCAACTCTTGTCGTGATGTAGCTGTCTTGTCTGCTGGAGGAACAACTTTTGGAACCAGCTTTGAACTTGACAGTTCATTGATGTGGTCGTGAATTCCGAGTTCTGAACTGTTATGATCAGAAGTCATTGCTTATTCATCAGATGAAAATTCCTTGAAGCCCTGGTTTCTCAGATATTAGTCTTTTCAGCAACCAAACTCGGAGTCCTTCCTTTGTAGGATTTAAAGATGTACCTGCATGTATGTTAAGTGTACCTGCACTGACATCAAGAGTTTGTTTGCATTCATATTGGTTAGTGATATCGTCATTTGAACCATTTGTGGGTTCACTGTCAACCTTAGTTGTGCTAGAGGTGAATATCTTTCCAGTAGGAACCCACCAAAGACCAACGGTCTTGAAAATTTTACTCGTCGGTTTCCACCTAAGACAAGATCTAGGAGTTATTGTTTTCTCATGCACAACGGAAGTCTTTTTGATTGAAGACCCATGTCTTTTTGGGATCTGTCTTTCTGGTTTCTTTGCAAAACTTGTTTGCTCTACGGGTATGTATCTTTTTGTTGTCTTATTGGATGGAACCTTAGCACGTGAGTTGACTTCATTCAGGAATTTTGTTACACAAGAATCATGATTGGCATTAAAGACACAATTCTGGCATGCCGAAAAAACAAAATGTTAGGAGTCAGAAAAACTTCTAGAATTCCTAGAGTGTTCTGCTATGGGAAAAGTCTTTTGTCGTGACGCAACTACTCTTAGATGCAAGACAATTTCTAGACTTTTGGTTATCGATCCTAGGTTTTGGTTTGCTACCATTTGCCGTGCTTTGTGATCTAGCAGAAGGCATCACACTAGGTTCTGAATTCCTACTGCTTTCTTGTGTCTTTTTCTTAGCTTCCTCTAGGTAGTGATTATGAACCATGTCATTTGAGCTATACCTAGATGAGCCAGGTGCAATCATGTGATGAGGTTTTGCAACAGCAGATTCTCTTTCCTTAGGCAAATAATGTGTAGTGACTGGTTTTGACAAATTGTTATTGACATCAACTTGGGAGGCAAACCATTGCTTTGAAATTCTAGGTCGTTTAGACTTAAACACAGTCGGGTGTCTAACAACTGATTGGTTTCTACGTGGTTGTAAAGCCGGTTTCCCTAAGATTGACGATTTTGCAAACTTAGTATTCACACTATTTCCTGTTAATTTCCTTAACTCATTTTTTAATGCTGCAATTGCAAACCCTTTTTCCTGAAGTTGAGCTTTGAATTTATCATTATTTGCAATCAAAGAAGTTGTGTGTTCTATGTTCTTAGCTCTCGTTGTCTTGATAGAATCAAACATTTCTTTGTAATGCCTTTTCAAAGTCTCATTTTCCTTAAGTAATTTAGCCACTTTATGTTCCAATTCGATGTTTATTGTTTCAATTACATCTATGTCATGTTTAACCTTGGCTTCATTACTTGTTACTTTCAAAAATTGACCATGTTGCCCTTCTTTTAAAGCTTGATTTTGATATTTAAGTTCAAGATTAACACAATGTGCTTCCATTCTTAAAAAATCTTTTTGAAATTGGGCAACGGTCTTTTTGAGACGAATATTTTCAGATTCAAGAGATTGATTTGAGAGTTCAGTTGTCTGGTTATCAGTTAATTTAGCAGGCAAAGGACATGTGTCATGACATTGTTCAATGTTCAAATATCTGGGTCAACCTCTCCTTCAATATTGAATTTAGGTTGCTCAGTATATTGTTGTCTTGTAGCAAATACATTGATTTCAGCAGTTATTTATACCTCAGCCATTGGCTCTTCATCATATATGGGTTTGATATCTGCATCATCAGCATGTGAATCATTCCCTGATCTGCTGCTTGTATCTTGCTCTTTTAATGATGTCCCACTGCTTTCTGTATCAACCAAGCTAGCATCCAATGCTTTACTCGAATCAACCTTATCCTCTGTTGTCTGCATTTATCTTTCATTCACCCATCTGTTATACTCTTGTTTATGCTTTCCTCTTTCATCAATCGACTTCTTAACAGATTCCATGTGTTGGATCAGCGTGTCATGGAATTCTAGAATCGCAAGTTAAGTGTATTGGAGAAAGTAGTTGCGTGTCATTACAACAAATTCATCATCTAGATAAATCCTTGACTTGATGAACATCTAAAACTGTGTCTCGAGTACTTTAAAAGAAGCCATGGATCCAATCTCTTGAAATTCTTCTTTTTCAAGTTGCTTTTCTAGTTGATCCATGTATAGGAACATTGTGCATGTGAAAGTCTCTATATCTTGACCAAAGAGTGTCACAAATGCACGTTTGAATCCAGACTCGGTTCGAGTCCCTTTTAAGTCGTTGTTTGAAAGAAGCTTGAGGTGTGAATGAAGTTGTCGAAAATATACCATGCAACTCTTCTTTGCTTTGTCTTGAATTTGTTGTTCTTCCGAATTAGAACACGAAGATAAAGTATCTTTCATTTCATTTTACTAAAAATTTTGAAGTGAAAATGATTTGAAGGATCTTAAGTAGATGTGTTGTGATTGAAGTTGTGGTAAAAATGAAAACAATAAATGTCCACGGGATTTTACAAGTCTATTATTAAAACGGAGAAGAGAATTGTGTCTTTCGCGGGATTTTACAAAATCAATAGAAAACCGTGAATGTTAATTGATTTGGATTAAGGTTTGTTTGATGTGAATTGAATGTCTTGAAAGTTTAAATTCCTAAACTGACATGTTTCGCTTGCAAGAGTGCATATTTCGCTTGGCTTTGAAAATTACGTATTTCGCTTCAAAAGTTACACATTTTGCTTGAATTTAGAAGACTGCACATTTCGCTTGAAAGAGAACATATTTCGCTTAGACTGAAAATGACATTTCGCTTCAAAACATTACACATTTTGCTTGACTTGAAATTGCATGTTTCACTTGGTCTTTTGCATATTTCGCTTGAAATTAAAGTTGCATATTTCGCTTGAAATCTAAATTTTGGCAGAGTGTCTTTTTATTAGATTGTAATATTTCGCTTGAGCTAAACCTGCATATTTCGCTTAAACTAAACCTGCATGTTTCGCTTACTCAATGACATATTCCGCTTGGCCTTAACTTACATATTCCGCTCGGTGTCACTTTCTAGTGAGGACCACTTTTACTAACAAACAAATGTCCTTATCTTGTGAAGCTAAAAATGTGGATCTTGGTCTCTTGTTTGTTGACCGGTTATGACCACACAAGAGTAAGCAAAACTCAAATAAGCCATGAAAATAAGCTTGGAATAAGCCTAAAATAAGCCGAAATAAGCTTGAAATTTTGCAAATGGAAAGACGAAGCAACAAGATTAGTACAACTAGATGATTTAGACCAAGTGTTGCAAGGATTAAACAAGCAAACCAAACCAGTAAGCCCAAATTTTTTTAAGCCATGAGCTTATTTTGAAAATAAGCCACAAAATTTTAAGCTTATTATGAAAAATGAAACACAAGAAGGTGTAGATCGAGTGAAGCAAGAAATAAAGAAGCAAAACGAACCAATAAGCCCCAAAAAAAATTAATTCATGAGCTTATATAGAGAAATAAGCTACGAAAATTTGCTTTTTGAGCTTATTGAACCACAAAACAACCACAATCTGCCTGAGGCTCTTGATACCAATTGTAAGAATCTAAAATAATCACTTCACTTCATATTAAGAACAAGAAAATAAGCTAGGAGATGATAAGAATTGTAGAGATAAGATAGTGAGAGAAAGTACAGAGAGAAACTAAAAGTTGGGAGAGTTTACTTGCAAAATGAAAAGGCTTACAAATGAACCCACCACCTCACCTTCCTTGGTGAGGTGTATTTATACCTAAACTAAAAGGCTTGCATGCCTTTAGTATTTCTACGGGCCGGGCTCGGGTTTACTTGGGCTTTCACCTAATACACATGACCGGTTAGCTTACATATAAGAGCCCGTTTACCCGTCTAGCCTATTACAACGTATATTAATTAATGACCAAGACCTAATATAATTAATGAACGAACTTCCATTGTTCGACTAAATATTCTGAGGCTAACAAAGTGCATATCACAAGGGAAGGTTTAAAGGGTCACACCTACCTATCCTATGCAAGACTCAACTGTTGGAATTTTATCGAAACTTTTGTGTATTTGACAGATCTCTATTCATGTGGGGGATTGTTGGAAAATTTTGGTTGGCAAAGTGATTTTTGACCAACTTTGAACACAATTATCTATATGTATGTGCCATATATATAAGTAATAGTTTGTACGTTTGCGTTCTCCTTGTAGAGAGCTTCGCAATGAACTTTTATGTCTCCAAAATGGAGTTGATGTGAATGAGATATCGTGTCTCAAAGTTAGGCATTCGGTGTCATGCTTAAAGAGGAATTTCTGTTTATTTTATATCCCACATCGGTGGGATGAGTAAACTTGTGAGGACTCTATAGTGTATAAATAGAGGCCCTAATTCTATAGCTTTAATACACATCAAATCAATAACTACTATTGATTTCCAACTTATGGAGTACATATCTAAAAAGATGATATTCCAAGCAGTTTGTTAAGTCTGGCAGTACAACTTACTACAGACGACGAATCTGTTTTAAGGGAAGCGTGTCAAACACGCTCCTCAGCTCTTTAGTGCTAAGCGTGTCAAACACGTGCCTCGAAGAGTGTTTTCTTGATGGTGGTCTAGTAAGTCCTTTTAATATTTTACTGTTGTCTTTATTTATCGTTCATAGTATCTGTCTTCTACTTCTACCCCATTCTGTCTGTTTTATTTTCTGTTATTTAGTTTTCTATTAATTATTTGTTAATTGTAATATGATTTTATTTTAATAAAAGTGTACATGTTTCCCTACAATTTTTAACTAAATGACGTTGTTACTTGCATGCAAGTAATGCCATATGTTGATTTGATATTATGAATTTTGGGATGTTTGATTTACAAAACAGTTGCGTAGTGTTTGGTACATCGTAATGAGAGTACGAATGGAAAAGATAATTACAACGGAATAAGAAAATTACGTTCAGTGACAAAGTCAGGATTTAACATGTGGGTGGGCCAAGTATCAATTAGTTATAATTTTCTATTTCGAACACATGGCTCTTCCACAAGGTGAGGCATGGAAACAAGTAATTAAGAAGCAAGAAACAATAAGCCATTAACAACAAAATCAATATTATTCTTCAGACAAATTAAATTTTCAAATATATTAAACTAAAATGAATAATAAAAGGTAAAGCTAAGATATCCGAAATTTATTGCACGTACAAATCATTATTTTGGGTGGGCCAATTCATCCTTTAATGGATCAATTAATATTTACATTATAAGATTAATAGTATTTTGTGGAACTTTAGGGTGGGCTTTGGCCAACCTAAGCCAATACATACCTCCGTCCCTGATTACATTTGCTTACAATTACGGAATGCCATGCTTATTACATGTAATCACTCATTACATCAAAACCACTATTTTCATTCATTAGGGGTCCTTTGTTTTTTTCTCATTACATCTTGTAATGGAATCATAATTACATAAAAGACCTTTATTAACTACCTACCAAACTAAAACTTTTATATCACTAAATGCTATTTTAGTCTTTTTGTTATCGATTACATTGAATTATTTCATAACAATCAAACATAATTATAATCATAATGCGTCATTTCATTACTTTATTTATTCCATTACGATGTTCATTACATTCTGTCACTACTCTATTCCATCATACCAAACAGACCCTTGTTAGTTTTATGGTATTTATGCGTTGGAGGGAATGAAAGAGTTTAAAACATGATGACGTGGTAGACTGTATTAGGACTATTTGGGTTTGGAGAAAGCAATACGGGTTAAAATGAGACGGGTGACGTAGACCTGAAACACCTTACGTACAAAATTTAATATATTTCATTGATGATCTGAAGTTTTGATGGAAGGATTTATGAGGTTTTTTTTTGATTTAATTAAGCTAGTTTAAGCCACTTTTGATCCCATATAAGCCGATATCCTTGAGTGTTACATGGAAATTGACACTTTATAAGTTGCATCTCGGCGAGGTCGTTACCACTCATCCCACTGTTGGCAGCAATGTCGGTGAGCTCTTTTATAAAAATGTAAGATTCGAGGTGCCTTTTAACTTGCATTCTAATACCCAACACACAATTCATTTATTTGCAATTGCTTATAAAACCTCGAAGGGTATATATTATTGTAATTGTAATTTGTGATTTGTACATTAGATTGTATGTGTATTTATACTAATGTCATAGCTTAGAGATTAAGCAACTAACACATAACCTAATGGGTACGGCCCATCTATACAATTGGACTGGCCCATCTAATCTAGTTTGGTCTAACACGCCCCTGCAAGCTAAAGACGGGCAACAACCTGCAGCTTGGATCTTAGAAAGAGGAATCGAGGAGTTGGTAATGGCTTCGTAAAGATATCTGCAATTTGATCATGTGTAGATATATGTTAAACTCAAAGATCTCCTTGAGCAACCATTCCCCGAACAAAGTGATAGTCTATTTCCACGTGTTTTGTACGTGCATGAAAGATAGGGTTAGCTGACAAGTATGTTGCACCAAGATTGTCACACCATAGTATAGGAGCTGAAGATGGACGGATTCCAAGCTCATTAAGAAGAGCTTGAAACCATGTGAGCTCAACAACAATGTCAGCAAGAGCCTTGTATTTAGCTTCTGTAGAGGAATATGAAACCGTACGTTGTTTATGAGTGGTCCAAGATATAAGGTTTGAACCAAGATATATAGCAAATCCCCCCATGGATCGTCGATCATTTGAATCTCCAGCCCAGTCAGCATCTGAGAAAGCTTCAAGAGAAGTATCAGGATTACCTTTCCATAGCACGTCACTAAAATCTTGAAGGGTAGAACCAAAAGAATGACGTATGAGCATACCATGTTCAACCGTACCATGAAGATAACATAAAATCCGTTTAACTACAGACCAATGATTCTCGGTCAGAGAATGCATATATTGATATACCTTGTTAACAGCAAAAGTTATGTCAAGCCGAGATAGGGTAACATATTGTAAAGAACCTACTACTTGTCGATATTTTAATGGATTAGAGAAAGTGGTACTGTCATCTAAACTGAGTGACCTCAAGGTAACCATGGGAGAAGACACAAGATTGCAGTTAGAAAGACCATCACTTTGTAATAGCTCCAAAATATACTTCTTTTGAGATAGGAGAATTCTGGACACATGCGGAACAATTTCAATACCCAAGAAGTAGTTAAGTGGACCGAGATCTTTTAATGCAAAAGCGGATCCAAGTTGACAAATTATATTGTCGATAGTGCCCTTGTTATTACCTGTAACAATGATGTCATATACATATACCAGAATGTATAAAAGTGTGTCTCTACGCAAGTACATAAACAAAGATAGATCCATTTTGGAGCCTTTGAAACCGAGATCAAAGAGAGCCTTGGAAAGGCGCTCAAACCAAGCGTGTGGGGCCTGCTTTAAGCCGTAAAGAGACTTATGAAGCAAACATACATGATTTGGTTGTTGTGGATCAATAAAGCCCGGAGGTTGTTTCATATAAACCTGTTCCTTAAGATTTCCATGAAGAAATGCATTCTGAATATCTAACTGGCATAGTGGCCAGTCGTTAGTAACCGCAAGTGATAAAATAGCTCGAATAGTTGTCGACTTGACAAACGGGCTAAATGTCTCATGAAAATCAATACCTAGTTGTTGCCGACAACCTTTGGCAACAAATCTTTCTTTGTAACGAATGATAGCACCATTCTTGTCCCGTTTTAACCTGTATACCCACTTACCATCAACAACATTGGTAGTAGAAGCACGAGGTACTAAAGACCGTGTTCCATTTTTCATGAGAGCATCATACTCTTCTTTCATAGCTTCACGCCACTCCGGAGAGTTGTTGGCAACGGTAAACGAGGTTGGTTCAGTGATGGTAGTGGGGAGGACGGTAGTATGATTTGCAGAAGGATTGTAGGGAACCCGTTGTTTAGGATTTTAATGAAGATTTGTAGGACGTTGCCGAGTGATGGGAGGTGGTGGTATGGGTGGTGGTGGTGTTGGTATCGATGTAGTCGATACGGGAGATGGTTGACCATTAGAAGACTCGGGAGAAGTTTGAGAAGTTGGACTCAAATGTGAAACTGATGATGGAGATGAAACCGGATATAAAACCTCAAAGGGTATATATTATTGTAATTGTAATTGTGATTTGTACATTAGATTGTATGTGTATTTATACTAATGTCATAGCTTAGAGATTAAGCAACTAACACATAACCTAATGGGTACGGCCCATCTATACAATTGGACCGGCCCATCTAATCTAGTTTGGTCTAATATTGCTAAATTGTTGGCGGTTTTATATTAGTTTCTCATTCTAAATTTTGCACATTCACGACCAATTTCCCATGAATTTGCTTGCTAATTATGTTCCACTGACATAGGCTTGAGACGTCAATAGGTAATTATTAGTCTTAGGATATTCGAGGTATCATAACTGTATCGGGAAGAGATTGCAGAATAGTGTAGAAAGAGTGGCAATTATATATATTTGTGTCCTTTTTGACGAAGAGTCTTGAATACAAAATATATATTTCAATGCAATAGAAAGTTGAAATTATGCTTGCTACTGTTCTGGGGAGAGTCTAGTACTTATAGACAACTATTATGTTGTGTATTCCCTTTATATATGAAATGTCAGCTGCGACATCTTAAGATACCCATGCCTTGGTTAAAAGAAGTAGTATAAACACTATAAGATGCACTAGGATGATATGGATCCAAAACATGGTAAATGTGGCCAAGTTTTGTTTTTTTTGCTTCTAGCAAGTAGGGGAAGTACTTTTGGATAATAGTTTTTGACTTTTTGCATACTGTGATGAGAGACATCTATATTAGATAGGTTAACCTTTCTATTAGTTGAAGTGAGACCAAAATGTGTAAATAGTCATCTTTGATGACTCTCAATTGATCTAGTCTGTGAAAAAGAGCATTTGTTTATACAAATGGTAGTGGAGATAGATGCTGTATATAATCGCCAAGTTGACAAAATACATGATATGTAAAAATGTTTTGAAAGTTACAGGAAGGTTGAATTAGAAGCTTTCACCTTACAAAGCGATATAAAGTGCTCTTATGAAATAGTAGCGCCAAGTAGTGATAATGGGATTATGGATAAAGCGATGTTATCTTCAAAGCCCTCTGTTATTGTTAGGCTTTATGCAGAAAGCTGGTGACATGGAAACTTGGTTGTCAAAGTTGTATCAGTGGAAACTAAGTGCTCAGATCCTGGAACCATTGAAAGCAACTTTTTTTGTAAATGGGCGAGTCTACTCATAAAGCAACATGATTTTATTATTCAATTATTTTTTAAATAAGTATCCTCAGTATCTTTTTCTAATCGTATTTAATGCATCATAGTTACTGCATCATGGTGTTTTTGCTTAGTGCATCATGATGTTGTAAAATAACAATGTGATGCAGATTAATGCATTTTGATACATTAGATTTAGACATTGTGATGTAGTTAATACCATTTTGATGTAAGATTTATGCATTGTGATGTAATAAATTTATAATTTTATACATTGTGATATAGTAGATTTAATAAATTGAGATGCAGTACATTTGTAACATTGTTATGCATTAGATTTATACATTTGTGATGTAGTAGATTATTTATTCTGATGCAGTAGATAACATTGTGATGTAGTGGATTTATACATTGTAATACAGTAGATTCATAACCTTGATTTTTACAAATATTTAAAAGGAACATTCAAGTACTAGGAGGGTATCGAATGTGATTCAATTATAAATTTCATTAATGTATGATATATAACTTTTAAGTACATTCTACATTCAAAAGTATAAAACATTGTTTTTAACAATCCACAAGTATCATCTGAGGATCCTTGTCACGCGTTCAATAATCCTTTGATGCAATCCGTGCATTTAATAATCCTTTGATGCAATCTGTCTTTCAGTATACTCCTCGCCATCAATTCTTTTACTAATAAACTCTTCTCGTTCTACTTGCTCTTGATCCTTACTACCTATAACATTATCAAACATATCCATTATAAATCATCAACTGCATCATTTCATTATACCATATGCATCAACCACTATGTATCTTATCTTTTTAAATTTTGCATTATGTTATTTTTGTTTAGTGTATTGTGATGCACTAGCATTTGCATAGTAATGCAGTATCTTATACATTATGAATCAGTAGCTTATACATTGTAATGTACTAGATTGTAAATTGTGATGAAGTAAAGTATTTTAGTACAATAACATAGTGATCCAGTAATATTAGATATAAAACTTTAAAAGATACCCTGAGATTTATCAACAATGATGTTATAGCTTTATACATCTATGATGCAATAACTTTTTTTAACTGAGATGTACTAACCTTTTTAACTTTAATGCACTAACAAAATACATTGTAATGCACGCAACAATGATTTGATTGTAAAGAAAGAAAATTATATGTTACAGCTTCAATGTAAATCTATCTAAGTTATAGTATCTTTTTTGAGTATAATATTTTTGAGTACATCATAGTGTTAAATTTACTGCATCAGTTTTTTGTACAATGTGATGCAATCGAATTTTTAACTATAACTGTAATGCACTATACAAATATATTATGACTCAGTAACTTTTTCACTGAGATGTACTAACTTTTTAAGTGTAATTCACTCAAACAATAAACTTTTGTTTTTTTAAGTGAGATGTACTAATTTTTTTAACTGTACTAGATTAACAAAATACATTGTGATGCAGTAACTTTTTTTAACTCAAATGTACTAACTTTTTTAATTGTAATGCACTAACAAAATACATTATGATGTAGTAACTTTTAATTAAGATGTACTAACTTTTTAAGTACTAAACAATGATTATTCATTAAAAGGAAAAGTACTTAGTTTCCAACAGACATTAACTAAAAGTAAAAGAAATCATCAAACATTGATCATTCAGTTAACTATAATAACAATAAGACTTTAAACATTCGAAAAAAAATATTTAAATCCAACATATTTGAAACAAAAAGTGTTCATAAGTAAAGTACTTAGTGTTGATCATTCAATACGTTGTCGATGAACTTTTATAAAATCATTGATGTACTAGTTTTAACACTATGATGTAGTAGAAATAGGAGTCTTATATTTCCTAGTATATCACTGTTATTCTAGATTTTACTGCATTATAGTCTTATATTCTACTGCATTATAATTATATTCTACTATAATGTAGTAGAAATAACAGTAATGCAGTAGAAATACAGTAATGCAGTAGAAATACCAAAATACTAAAATATACTCTATGATGCAATAGAATTTAAACTGGCATGTAATAGAGTATAAGTGTAATGCACTAGAAATAAAACTATAATGCAGTAAAAACTATAAATACATTACATATATTTTTTAGTGCATTCTAGTTATATTCTACTGCATTACTGTTCATTTTCTAGTACATTACTCTATGATGCAATATAATTTAAACTGGCATGCAATACAGTATAATTGTAATGCAATAGAAATAAAACTGTAATGTAGTAAAAAACAATAAATACATTACAATTTTTTTCTATTGCATTATAGTTATATTCTACTGCATTACTATTCATTTTTAGTACATTACTTTGTGATGCAATTGAATTTAAACTGGAATGTAACAGAGTATAAGAGTAATGCATTAGAAATAAAACTATAAGGTAGTATTAAAAAACTAAATATAAAACTGTAATGCAGTATAAAAAAACTATAAATACATTAGAAACTCCGGCTGTTCTTTTGTGGCATGTTTTACATCTTTGTATTTGAGAAATACTCCAATCTTTAGTTTAGTCTCTATTTTTCTTCCTTGATGATATCTCCAGCCTATCTATATCTGGTTGTTGGGTATGTAAGGTTATAATCGACGACTTTCTATAAGGTTGCTTCATATTTAGCTACAAGGGACAATATTCTTTTATAAGATTTCACATCAGTCTTGTATTAAGACTTTGAAAATATTTTATGAGAATTTCCAAAAATGAAACTGGGTAAATCACATGTTTACATTGCAGGTCAACACAAATAATCTTGTAAGAAATATGTATCAAAATCATAACTATTATAATGATGACATATTTACATATAATAATCCGTTATGGTGATGTATATGACCAGGTCAACAAAAGTAATCGTGTAAGAAATATGTATCAAAATAAGAGCTATTATAATAATGACATATTTACATATAATAATCCATTACGCTGATGTATATTATTAGGAAATTATACTTTTTCTAGTACAAAAATACCACAAGCAAAAGAATTCTAAATGCTACAAAAAATCTCAGTGGTGTGGAGGCTCCTTCTCCTCTAGAAGTTGATGTCCCATTATACACGACTACTGGACTACGCACATTGTGGATCTTATCTCTCCATAACAACGATGCACTCTTAGTTGTTAGATGTGACTCAATTTTTCCTTTAACATTCACGACAAAAGGCATTTTCTGGTTGTGTGATGTGAAATGTAGTCTTTTAGGTTTTACAAAATACTGCAGTTTTGAGCTTCCTTTTGTTACTGATGCAACATAAGTAGCATTAGCTCGACCCACATTAGTTACGGTCCTAAGGAAAGAAACCAAAAATGTTGAGTGTAATTTAACATGAACTGCCATCGAAGGATAATTTATTTATGTTACTTTGAGCTTCACCGAAGTACTTTGCAACACTATTTGATACATGACACCATATCTTGTGGTAGTCATACATGAGACCCAGATCTATAGCCTTTAGAGTATCTATATGCCCAAAACAATAACCAAATTCGGCATATGAATTGTGGGTAGGATCCATTTTGCTTGCTATGGCATAGTTAAAACAAAAGGCAATGACTTAGAGGATATTCTAATTTGATATTTTTTTGATAAATAAGATGCCAAAGGGATTACCTGTAGTCATTAAAGCAGATTTGATTGCAGAAGGAGACCATTCAGGGTGAAATGACTTAACATAAGCAGCACTAGCCGCGACATGTGGGCAAGACACAAATGTCCCTGATAGTATATTATACTTCACTGACCTCTTGTCGTATAATTTAATGCAGTAAAATTTACACTGTGATGAAAAAAAATACAATTTAAAGCAGTAAAATTTATACTGTGATGCGGTAAAATTTACAATGTGATTTAGTACAATATACAATTTAATGCAGTAAAATTTACAATGTGATGCAGTAAAATATACAATTTAATGCAGTAAAATATACAATTTAATGCAGTAAAATTTACACTGTGATACAGTAAAATATACAATTTAATGCAGTAAAATTTACAATTTGATGCAGTAAAATTTACAATCTAATGCAGTAAAATTTACAATGTGATGCTAGTAAAATATACAATTTAATGCAGTAAAATTGACACAGTGATGCATTAAAATATACAGTTTAATGCAGTGAAATATACACTGTGATGCATTAAAATTTACAATGTGATGCAGTATTTAGTATCAAAATTAGATAATAAATTTTTTTAATATTTTTTTAAAGGTAAAATGTATTAAATAAAAAGAAAAATATTTATTTAACACTGTGATGTAGTATGATGACGTTCTGATGCAGATGCACTAGAAAAATATTTTTATTTTTTACAAAGGTAAAATAGATTCTTGAAGAATATCCTAAGTTTCTAAAGATGGAGAGGATATCAACTTATTATGTGAAAGTATTCATGTAAAAGGAGAGAGATATAAAGTGTTGGCATATGTAGAGAAAAAATAATTGTTATTTCAAATAGTGGTAAATTGTATCGATGGATTTCTGTAAACATCTTTTAAAGTTATACTGTGATGCACTCACATCAAAATGTTAATATATAATTTAATGCAGTAAAATTTACAATGTGATGTAGTGAAATATATAATTTAATGCAGTAAAATTTACACTGCGATGCAGTAAAATATATAATTTAATGTAGTAAATTTTATATTGTGATGCGGTAAAATTTAAAATGTGATGCAGTAAAATATACAATTTAATGCAGTAAAATTTATAATGTAATGCAGTGAAATATACAATTTAATGCAGTAAAATTTATACTGTGATGTAGTACATTATACAATTTAATGCAGTAAAATTTATAATGTGATGCTTGTAAAATATACAATTTAATGCAATAAAATTGACATAGTGCTGCATTAAAATATACAATTTAATGCAGTGAAATTTACATTGTGATGAATTAAAATTTACAATGTGATGCAGTATTTAGTATCAAAATTAGATAATAAATTTTGTTAAATATTTTTTTAAAGGTAAAATGTATTAAATAAAAAGAAAAATATTTATTTAACATTGTGATGTTGTAGTATGATGACGTTCTGATGCAGATGCACAAGAAAAAATATTTTTATTTTTTACAAAGGTAAAATAGATTCTTGGAGAATATCCTAAGTTTCTAAAGATGGAGAGGATATCAACTTATTATGTGAAAGTATTCATGTACAAGGAGAGAGATATAAAGTGTTGGCATACGTAGAGAAAAATAATTGTTATTTCAAATAGTGGTAAATTGTATCGATGGATTTCTGTAAACATCTTTTAAAGTTATATTGTGATGCACTCACATCAGAATGTTAATATATAATTTAATGCAGTAAAATTTACAATGTGATGCAGTAAAATATATAATTTAATACAGTAAAATTTACACCTTGATGCAGTAAAATATACAATTTAATGCAGTAAATTTTACCAGTAAATTTTATACTGTGATGCGATAAAATTTACAATGTGATGCAGTAAAATATATAATTTAATGCAGTAAAATTTACAATGTGATGCAGTGAAATATATAATTTAATGCAGTAAAATGTATACTGTGATGTAGTACATTATACAATTTAATGCAGTAAAATTTACAATTTGATGCAGTAAAATTTACAATTTAATGCAGTAAAATTTACAATGTGATGCTAGTAAAATATATACAATTTAATCTAGTAAAATTGACATAGTGATGCATTAAAATATCCAATTTAATGCAGTGAAATTTACATTGTGATGCATTAAAATTTACAATGTGATGCAGTATTTAGTATCAAAATTAGATAATAAATTTATTTAAATATTTTTTTAAAGGTAAAATGTATAAATAAAATGAAAAATATTTATATTACACTTTGATGTTTTAGTATGATGACGTTCTAATGCAGATGTACTAGAAAAATAATTTTATTTTTTACAAAGGTAAAATAGATTCTTGGAAAATATCCTAAGTTTCTAAAGATGGAGAGGATATCAACTTAATATGTGAAAGTATACAAATATAAGGAGAGAGATATAAAGTGTTGGCATATGTAGAGAAAAAATAATTGTTATTTCAAACTAGTGGTTAATTGTATCGATGGATTTCTTAAACATCTTTTAAAGCTATATTTCTTTTGCACTATGTTCGTTTTTATTGTTACCAATCTGTAAGATTTCTGTAAACGTTATGTGTGCATTACAATGATTTTTGTAAACATTATGTGTGCATTACATGTAAACACAGTGATGCACTGAAGTTATATTGTGATGCACTGACATATATTGTGATGCAGTGACATTATAACTATGATGAATTAGAAAATAACACTATAATGCAGTATCATTTAAAAGTGATGCACTAGATATAAAACTATGATGCACTAAACAAAATATGTATCATATTTCATAACACTAAGATACTTTTGCATTGATGTTAGTAAATATTTATAATATGAATTACATTTGAATTACATGATAAATCTTCATGTAGAATTCACCTTTTGGGTGTTCATCATAACGAACCGAAAAGTAAAGAATAATGGATCACGGAATCAGCTTTGATGCCACTTAGTCCATTTCGAGTTTAAGATTGGTTAATTTGACCATAACACCACCACCTAATAGCTCACTAGGTTCTGCTAACAACGTGACACCAAGAGCCGCTACTGTTTATTATGGTTCTTGTGGTGGTGGTGGTAGTGGCAGCGAAGAAGCATTGCCATCTGTGGTAGCAACCACTTTTCTGGTATTATCATAAACCCTAACGTTCTGATCAAAGTCTCGACTATCTGCATTTGGATCATGTTGACTACAGTATCAGTTTTGATCAATTCTAAATGGCTGTCAATTGGTCCTTTGGACTCAGGTTTTAGTTGGTGCCCTGTTGAAAGGATAATGTGAAAGATTCTGACTCAGGTTTATTTCAGAGAGACTCTCGATTTTCTATAGGTGCTCTGGGCCACTCCCCAGCTCATCCTATACCATGACCTTTGCCTCTGCCACTGCAACTTGTGTGATTAGCTTCATTCTGCATTAAACAGTATGGAATTTTAGAGACAACTCAGATTTATTCAAGTCAAGAAATGCAACTAAGTGGCCAATTCATATCATATCGTAAATATAGAGCTATACCAAGAATAATGATGAATAAATACTAATATATACTATAATAACGCTGGATAATAAAAAAGGGAACCACTCGCTTATTGTAAAATACTCTAAAGAAGCTACAGGTGAAAAGGTTAATGGTTAAGATACCTGAGGTCAGTAGGTGTTCTTACATATTAGGCTGATATATACTATAACTTATTAGGCTGTTCTTACATGTAAAGTGGTGACAACTTATAAGAAATATGATAACTACTCCTTTTTCCTTGAACCCCCTATCCATATTGCTCATTCCATTGCTTCAGCTCACCCATTATTAAACCCCAGATGCAAAACTAGCCGCCACCTGTTGAAAGTCAAACGAGAAATGAGTGCATCTGTGGAATGTTGGTCACCAATCACCACAATACACTAAATTCGAACCTACAATAATATTGAGATACCAAATACAACGTACTAAACGAGAAAGGTCATGTTTTTTGTGATATACCTACTTACTCAATAGAAAACGTTAAATGTGCATTGGAAACTAAAGGGTAAGACTCCAAACCGGGTAATTTTTTTGTATGGGTCAAGTTGGCCGGATTGATCTGAAAACCCTTTTGACGTTATCAGTTTTGATACTTATATAATAAGTGTGTTAAATCTATATTGTGATATTTATAAACTGATGTTTTTACAAGTTTAATACTATTACAGATCCGTTTCTTTTCGTGCCAACAAAAAGTAATAGATTAAATAGTAAGCTACACTTAGATTTAAAGCAGAAATAAACATGAAGATTTAGGAGTTAGGACAACTAAAATGATAATTCAGTAATGAAACAAGTGTTACCTTGTCGACTTGTGGACTGTGTACCTTTGTAACATTCTGAACTTTGAAAGAGAATGATCTGAAACACAGAGAAAAATGATGGACTGTTAATCTTTTATATACAAAGAAATTACAACATATATTTGTAGAGAATTTCCTTGGCCTGGACACATTAACAGGATCATTGTGCTTTGAAGAAATACACCCTATGTGCAAATATAAATATTCCACATGCATCAACGATTACATAAAACAAACGTAAAGTTTCTATACTAGTACTCACAGTGTTATAACTACTGTAATCAAATGAACACTAGAGAACAATGTATTACAATGATATGACTTGGTATAACAAAACCAACTACATCGAGCATTCAAACACACACACAAACACTTTTCGACACATAACACTATGCGCATAACATACTCTAGTCATATATGTCACAGACAAGACCCTATTGCATCACACTAGTTGCATCATACATTTAAACACATACGCAAACACTTTTCCATGCTTAAAATACCCCGAGCGTAACCTAATCTAGCCTTATATACTACAAATAACTGCATTACACCAGCATACATTCAAACACATACTTGCAACAATCCTTAGTTTAAGAAATCTTTTTATGTTTTTTCAACTCTCAAAAAACAAAGCTGCAAGAAAAAAGGTTCCAAGTTTAGCAGATAAAGATGAGTTTAGAATAGACAGCCTCACAAATTAAATAAAAAAACTCAAAAACATATGAATTACATAGCTTTTACACCACATCATCAAGTTAATTCTATTTCCAGAAGTAGTACCTCTGGCACCATGTCGATGACAACCACGATGAATAATTGCACGTCCAACAGAATGAGAATAATCAAAAATTTCCTGCAAATGCATGAAATGTAATTATTGTAACAATTCTTCAGTTATCTCTCTATTTATATTACACCCGAACTACCAACCAAAAAATAAACGAATAATGAAGCTAGTAGTTATCTAAAAAATGGTACATAGTGCAATAAAATGATATAACATACACCAGGATATGTTTGACCATTCACCTGTTTCTCACATCGCACGCCTCTGAAAAACAAATCCCCGCCAATTAACTACTTGCCCAAGCATACATTTAAGGTTACTTCTGAGTCATCCACATGGAAACCTGGATATAAGATAAAAAATGTTATAAATAGAGAAAAAAAAATCTCAATTTGACATGAAGAAACATGAAAATTCAACTTGTCACATACCCAATTCAACATCTTTATCCATTCGATACTTAACTACAAATCCATGATGGGAATCAAGAGCAAATCCTCCAACATCAGCAAAGTAAATTGCATAAATTTTTTAAAGAACAGTTAAAATATGTCGTACAAAGTCTTCCATTAGCTTGCCAAGCGTGCCTTCCAAACCAAAGTCATCAAGAACAACGCATGATTCTAAATTTTGTTTCATTGACCCACTTCTCAAAATTTTCTACCTAACCAATCAGAACCTGATAAGAAAACATAAAAACTAAACTACACGATGATTACAGGACGACAGAACTAGTGATGATGAATACCTCACTTAGCAACATTTCACAGACTCGTGGCTGTAGCATATCAAATGTGACGACACCTGGTGCACGTTCAGACATTATGTCTCTAATACTTTGTTCCCTTTTGTCGAGATTACTGGGATTGAATGCCTTAAGAAAGGATGGGACGAGAAACATTGAAGCATTCATTGTGTAAAGTTCCCTATACAGAGGCTGAGAAGAAAAATAGTATACGCATATCATAAGACGAGGGCTCAAAAAATGAGAACCTAATGCATCATTATACACATATCATAAGAAAAATGAATTTTATCTTGTAATTTGAAGCATTTCTCCATCATTTACTTTAGCACGACGAAAGAATCTGCCATGGACAGAATTGTAGGAAAACACACCAAAGGTACCCCAAGCTTCTAGATTTCCCACGTGCTTGATCTATTTATGTTACTCTTTACCATTTTTCCCTAAACACTCTTTTAGAATCCGCGTAGATAAAATACTTACCACATACAGTTGTCTATCATATCTTGTACAGAGTAGAGGGTGATCCACATATCATACTAGTGGCAGTTTTGACCCGTGTATTTGTGAATGGTTGATTAGGGTTATATTTATATTTCATATGTCAACTAGACCAAATAAAAAGAATAGTTAAAAAGAACAGGGTCAATTCTAAGAACTGATCGAAGATCACCCAACATATATCTTTATAAAATGACTTTCGTGTATACAACCTCCTAGTTTGTTTTATTTAAAATAACTAGACTAATATGGTGAATATATGGTTTAAACGTATTGAATGCTTGTTATTTGTTTAAAACTGTGGATAAAAAGTGTTTTGGGTGAACCCAACCTGACCGTTCAACCCAGACGAATACTTGTTTGACCCACTACCTAACTCTCTCCACCTATTCATTTTATACCCATTACCCAGTCACTAATCAGTAGATGTCTTGTTGACGTTATTACTTTTATAAAATGACTTTCAAACAAAAGTTTATTTAATGCTGGTTTCTGTTTTGATTTTCTCAGGAAGCAATGCAGAAGTTTTCAAATGCTGAAAACAAACCAATTCCATGAAAAGAGATATAAGATTTTGGAAAAAAACGTATTAGACGGACGTCGTACAACAATAGAACTAAAAGATAAATGGAGAAACATGTGTAAAGATAGGCCGTCCAAGAAACAAAAAGTATAAAATTTTGTAAGCCAGTATATATAAATTATTCATCTTTGGGTTATTCTTGGCCAAGCTCGTGTAGTATATGAATGAGAACTTGGGTATCGATTTTTTAGCCCATTGGTAAGACGAGACACGTGACAGATGCATCACAGTCTCACTTGAATGCATAGTTGCTTCTCTAAAGTGTGGTATGTGAGAGATGATTGTTAAGTGTATGACAACGCATGGGAAAAAATAAAGTAGGACTAGAACTGTGAATGGTCAAGAGAGCATGTGAATTACAACTCGTGATTTTCAACAATGCATCATTATACAAGACAAATGAGAACCTACTACATCACAATTCAAAATCTAGTGCATCTTAAAAAAACATCCAAGCATACATACACATTTTCACAAATAACGATCGAATTTTAACCTAATGCATCAATTTACAAGACAACTAAGAACCTGCATTACAGTTCAGAATCAAGTGCATCTCACAAACATTCAAGCATACATGCATATTTTTTGCATATTTTTACAGATAACGCGATCTATGTTCAACTTAATACATACAAGACAACTGAGAACCTACTACATCACATGATAAATTTAAGTGCATCACACAATCAACCAAACATACAAACACAAATGGTTATAAATCGACAAAAACAGGATTTTAGCAAATCAAATTAATAATCGATGCAGTTCCAAAATTAGGGTTCATATACAAACTTACGAGGTCGTGTAAGATGTGACAGGTTCATCTTCAAAATCATTTACGTTTTAAGGTTTTCAAATCGTTATCAAACCCTAACAAATTGATAGTAACCATCATCGATGTAGTAGGTTTTGTAAATGATGATAATTAATCCTTGATTAATTTAGATTTTGAAATGAAATAATTAGGGTTTGTGTGTGACGGAGTGTGTGTTTTTTAGAGAGAGGTTTTTTAGTTAGAAATGAAGGGTCTAAGATATTGGAATGTGAGTTGTAAAAATTAGACTATTATACAAATGCCCCTAAAGTTTACTTTATTTACGTTAATGCCACCGCCCTTTTTCATCTGCCCAAATCTGGTTAAAATGATCCAATGGTTGAGATCTTTTCTTAACCTTTTTATTTTAACATCTTTTTTATTATAACCCCACCCTATATATATATATATATATATATAAGCGTAGTCATACTTTAGCTTTATACGATTCTTCATATGTGTCCCTCTATGCTTTGAGATTCCAAAACCTCTTTTGTACACACTTCATTTTATATAAGTACGCTCACACTTCAGTTTTTTATGGGATTGAGTACGAGAGATTATTGAACCTGGCACCACTTTGAGCAAATCCCGAACTCCAACATTACACCGTAAACACTTACGCACAACCTATGAGCAACGCACATGTATTAAGTTTTACGATGCTTCACATAAGTGAAAGTTTAAAATTTTTTAAAAAACAAGCCCGGTGCAACGCACGGGTGTGGTCAGGCCTCGTGTCTTTATAATATTGAGTAGTGCTATTTAGACCTAAAACACATGCCTAAATATATGCCTAATGCATAAATCACTTGTACAATTTTATTATACATTTTCTGTCTCTAAATTCCCACCAATCATTTTTTTAAATAAACCAATCAAATTATTAGGTACATTTATAGGCAAATTAGTAGGCACAACAATCATTTTTCTTTAATATTTGACAACCACTTTATCATAAATTTATAAGTAAGAATGCTAGATGCACTGCAGAATCTTCAATGTCACTTTAGCTTTTTATACATGGGTGTTTAAATAATCTTAAAAAAAAATCAAAAAATCAAGTTGAACCGCGCAATGTAAAACCAAATAAACGCGAAACCAAAATCGAAAAACCCGTTTATCACGGTTCGGTTTCTTTTTGTATTTTTAGATAATCCGCGGTTAACCGAACGTAAACGTGTGTACAATGCATAAATGTTTTCAACTAAATATTCAAACAATGGTACAAGTATTGGTTACACTACTTTTATTGTATAAATTTTTTTTCTCCTAATGTAAATATTTACTAAGCATATTTTGTGTATTTTGTGGTGCCAAATTTTTTCCGTTTATATAATATCTGACTCCAATGAGAGGATATCATAAGGTTTTTTGAGGTTAAATAGGCAAAATCATAAAGTATCAGTATTTAGTTTACCACACGTACGTTTGTCATTGGGGGGGGGGTGTCGTGACGTGGTCATAGCGTTGGCCACCTCATCTTTGGTGACGTTGCTCCGCCATTGCACCGTATGCTCTAATAAGGAACCTATATAAATGATTATGATGGTTAGATTTAGGACTTTTATTCGGGTCAACTCGACATAAATAATTATTATGCGAACTGGGTTCTAAAATTTTTAAAGAAGAAAGTACGAGCCAACATCAACCTAAAAAACATGAATGGAGATATTTAGGCATTGGGTGTATCATCGAGTGCACTTGATATTAGATCATGAGTGTATATTGCCCATACTATCGGTTTGTTGAAATATATAATGACATTTTTTTTGAGGTTTGTTGAGTCGTTGAGCTTTAGGTTAGCTTTTTTGAGCCAGGCTTTTTCGGGCTTTTTTGAGGCCGAGGCTCGGGCTCTAGCCCATCTGTGCACCTCTTACATAGAAACCAACATCTATATTTGTATGTTATTGAGGTTTGCTAACCCACATCTTGTAGATGGTGTGAATTTGGGGTCGTGGGTCGGTTATTTGATTTTTGTGTGACCTTGGGTAGTTCGACGTGCTATGTTTTATACGTGATTATTGGGTAGAATGAGGAGGTAGTTGGGGGGTGGTAGGACGGGTGAGTTTTTCTTTGGGTGGGATTTGGATTGGGGGGGGGGGATGGGGGGGGGGGAGTGGAGATGGAGGGGGGGATGGGGGGGGCTGTGGAGTGGGGACGCGTGGGGGGAGGGGGGTTCGGGGTGTGGGGGGGCGGGGTGTTGGGGGCGGAGGGGGTTGGGGGTAGTCATGTGGGGTGTTCCCTAAAAGGTAAGGAACCTAGCCCGGGGTAGTAGGAGTTATGTGGTGTGTTGCTCATAGGTCCGTAGTTACGTTATGGAGTTATATAAGCTTGTCTTGCTATTTTACGTATATTAGCATAGCACTTTGTTATTATTGGTTGCACGCCCAATAACCGACACCTAAACTACGACCTGCCATCATCCCCCCATAACTAGACACACTATTATTAAAGTACCCCCCCCTCCCCAGGAAACCCCACCACTCGTGACGTGGTCATAGCGTTGGCCACCTCATCTTTGGTGACGTTGCTCCGCCATTGCACCGTATGCTCTAATAAGGAACCTATATAAATGATTATGATGGTTAGATTTAGGACTTTTATTCGGGTCAACTCGACATAAATAATTATTATGCGAACTGGGTTCTAAAATTTTTAAAGAAGAAAGTACGAGCCAACATCAACCTAAAAAACATGAATGGAGATATTTAGGCATTGGGTGTATCATCGAGTGCACTTGATATTAGATCATGAAGTGTATCATCGGCCCATACTTGGCTTTGATGAAATATATAAAGACCATTTAGGTTTGTTGAGTCGGGTCGAGCTTTAGGTTAGACTTTTTTGAGCCAGGCTTTTTCGGGCTTTTTTGAGGCCGAGGCTCGGGCTCTAGCCCATCTGTGCACCTCTACCTAGAACCCATACTAATATTTGTATGTTAATGAGGTTTGCAAACCCACACTTCATGACTAAGTGTTTGCATATTGTGTCGTTTTACGGTTATTTGATATTTGTTGTGACCTAATGAATAACGACTTGCTATGTATATACGTGAAAATAGCTAAGACAAGCTTATGATATTTTTGTTTAAGTCCGTGGAGATAAAACATATGTTTGGTATTACGGATTGGGTTACGTTAACTGGTCGGGTTCAAAAAAATGATTAGTAACCGAGCCAGTTCACACATACAGGCACAACGTCATGCCCAAAGTTAGGCCCAAAAGTAAGGCCCAAAAGAGACTTGGCCCATATGCTTAATAAATGTATAGTTATATAATATGTTCAATTAAGCTGCAACTTCAGGTTTTTTAATAAAATTCCTTTTAGTGCCATTTTAACTTGGCTCAAAAACTTGCTCAATTAATGTAAGAGACTCAAGGCATTCTGTTTTGGATAGGCGGTGATATGCACACTCTCATTCGTTATCTACACACTTTAAATTATGCATTAAATAGTTATACATTTTTTATATACTGCTTTTGCAGGTTGCACACTGAAGTGTGCATATATAAAGTATGAATTATACGGTAGTATTTTGCTAATTGTTTTTATAAATGCATTTGGCTAATTGTTTTTATAAAAAGTGTGAAAGACAATTTGTACATTATGTTTACATGAGTCATTAATTGTAATCAAGGCAAAAGAAAGGAAAGACATTACAATTCTTAACAGCTTTGCCGATTAAATTTCAAATTCATTTGAAATGTAGAATACTAATTTTATCTAATCTCACAATCAAAGAACAAAGAACTAGAGAGAGAAAGGAGGGATGAACACTTCTAGAAAGAGAAAAGAAAAGAGAGAATATTAGATTAGCAAAATGTGATGTGAACAACCAACCCTCTCCAAGGTGTGGAGAGGGGTATAAATACATGCATTATGGCCAGCCATGGTGTAACATTTCACATTTTTAGGTCATTTACGACTTCAATTATTCTATTATTTATTTTTAGTCTTTTACGCGTTCGCTTTTAATTTTTACGGTTAAGCTAAATCGCGTAAACTAAAAATGAGCATTTAACGTAAACAGGCATCAAACAACTAAATGTTTACGTCAAGTGAGTGTTATAAAGTTATTAGGATGATAATTTATAACTTTACGCTCTTTATTTTTATTGGTTACGTAAAACGTCTACGTAACGCAATAAAACTACACTTTTGCATGCATGACGAACCATAAACCCACCTACACTTCAACAAATACCCATAATACTCAAAAAACCTCATAAAATCTTGCCCAAATCAGCCCCTAAATGAAATTTTTACATATCTCACACATATACTTGAAATTAAATCCCTACACCTCCACTAACTTGTATAAACAACAATTTCCTTTATCCTTTGGATCAAAAACCATAAACTAGCATCACTTTGGTCTCCCCTTTTTCTTTCTTGTGATTGGATATAGTAAAGGCAAAGGAGGGGACAAGAACAAGCATGTAAGACATGTCAATTCATTCTAACACAATGTATGATCCAACCAAACATGTCTCCTAAACCTAGTATGTACTTAATGAGTTAAAAACTCATTTTGTTCCCCCTTTTGAACCCCATAACCAGACACAACCATACTAGCATCAAAACCATTGTAAGTTCACAAAGAGTGGTTTTACTTCCATGTTTAGCTATAAATAGATGCCATAAAGTAGTAGTATCACACACATCATTTGCAAGCATAAAACTCAAAGTATTCTCTCCTACACACATCCAAACTCACGGCATCACTCTCACTCACATACACAATCATAGTTTTTGATTTCTAAGCTAGTACAAGTGTTCAAGGGTTATTATTAAACATATATAAGGTGTCTTGGAAGCTCGGTTTGGGTTATACAAGGGTTTATACAAGTAAGGTTTCAAATTAGGGTTTTCTAAACCTAATTTTCTAATTAGGGTTTTCTTGGTTGGGTTTGATCTTATTCATCATTCATCCTACATGCATCTAAGGTTTACCTAAGACCCAAATCTTTTCATACATGTCATTTCATGATTTATATAATTTTTATATTGTTAATCATCACCTAGGTTTATTTTATGAAGTTATAAAATAAAAACATGTATATGTATACACGAATTACTTTTGTTTTAAGATCAAGATAATGTTTAAAATATGTTAATATGTTTAAAACAAGGATTTACAAGCAATGGAGTATTTATATAATTATTTGTCAAGTTATGATTATTTATTTATTTATAAAGTTTAGATAAGTAAATAAATATGTGGGATAATTTTCTTGGACAATATGGACTTATATTGATGGACATAAGATAAAGGACTTAATTTATACACAAAGGATGTTGGTTTATAAATTAGAAGACTTGTGGTAATTTTATAAAGTTTAAAGTGTATAAAATAAGTTAATAAACCTTTAAATGTTACTGTTCATTCGAGGAATATAAAATTCATTTTTATGTTTTATAGAAATAATACATCTCATGAGGATCATAGAC
>BQNB010046656.1:0-32432 GCA_026074375.1 Tanacetum coccineum
TCTTTACAAACAACTTTCAACCTTATGCAAATTTGGTCCTTGATCTTTTAAAAATTCCAAATGAGCCTTTAAATGTTGAAACTTGTCAACAGTGGTCCTTAGCTTTTATTTTGGGTCCTTGTCTTCCTTCCTTGCTGTATCGGACTGATCCGGCTTTGATTTCTTTCATTCTTTACTCTTGACTTTGTCTTTTCCCGTTTCTTGTCGGTTTTTGACTGATTTTGCTTCTTTTTGTCCTTTTTATCCTTTCCTGCACAATAGACATAAACACATACATTTTTCTATTCTTTTGACATTTTCTTGGCTTTTATTTGGCAAAATCCCGGGTAATTTTAATATACAATTAAGCATTTATCATTTTCCACCACCTTGCATGAGCCCCTAAAAAAGTTGAGATCATTTTTGTCACCCCTTGCCTTGTATGCGTCCGAACCACCCCCCATACACACCATGCACCTCCATTTTTCAAGCTTACATGTTCCCTATTTGTTTTAAGCATATAGTGACTAGGTACATCTCATTCTTATCATCATTCATTCAAAATAAAACACACACATTCTCTCTTCTTGTCTTTCTTGTTCGAACGCCACAACACTCACACACTTTCATAAGTTTCAACTTTTAATCAAAACTACTTGAAGATAGAAGAGTTCGGGTTGGTTTTGTATAACCATTTGGGTATTTAAACACAATGTTTGGGTTGTAGTTAGTCTTAATCACCTTCTAATCGTCCATTCTTTGTAAGTCATCTATTTTTCTTAAATCTTGTACTTTTATGATCCTCTTAATGCATACATCAAAGTTGTACAAACGTTTTATAAAAAGATCAAGATTTGAAAACTACGTAAACCCAAAAAGGGTTGTGTTTTGGTTCTAAAATAAGTAAAAGAAAGACAAGGAAAATATAGTTTTGTGACCGTGGTTGTTTTTATATAATAAGAATCGTGTCTTTGAGCTTATTTGATGTTTCGGCTTATAAACAAGCTTTTGGAAAGCTTATTGGGCTTATTATTAGTTTTGGCCCAAAAGGAAAACAAAAAGAGAGTTTGTTCTAGCTTATTTTGTTTCGGCATATATTTTCCTAACTTGTTTTCTAGCTTATTTTGAAAAGACAAGTGTTGAGCTTATTTGGCTTAACAAATAAGCCCAAATATGCTTAACGGGATTTTAAGCCGCGTCTCACAACCAAAAGCCCAAATTGTGAGATTAACCCATAAGCCACATTGTTCGGCTTATGTCTCTTGGCTTTTTGATGGCTTATTTGAGAACCAAGAGCTTATTTCATACCTTTTTGGCTTAACGGACTTAGCAAATAAGCCTTATTGAGCTTATAAGGTTTCGGCCCAACAACTCAGCCTAAACTGTGGCTATAAGCCCACGGTTGGCTTATTAGGTTGTTTAGCTTGGCTTATTCGAGCTTATTGATAGCTTACTAATAAGTCGAGTACTTATTTACTTAATGGGTTGCTTATCGGACTTAATGTGTAAGCTTAAACCACTTATTTGGTTTAACGGGCCACGACCTAATATGAAACAACACACCACGGCTTTAAGCCCACGATGTAGCTTATTGAATAAGCTCGTGTATAGCTTATTTGATAATATCCGAACTTGGATACTAATCGTTTGTTTATTTTGGACACTTCGTATTTCGGATCATCTATTTAGGCTTATTGGGCCCTAGAAGCCCGATAAGGATCCAAAAAGGGTTTCGGCTTAATTATTAAGAGATTTTGATATCGTAAGAGATTTGCAATTATGAAAAGTGATTTGAAAGTGGTTTAAATAAAGTCTATGGCTTTGGAAATCGTGTAAACACGAACGGGTCATGCCGAAATTTCTATAAAATCTTTATACTTAGAAAAATATTTTGAAAACGTTTATATTAAAGACATTTTACTAGTTATAAGGGAATATGTAAGATGTCGAAGTATGTACATATATATTTACTTAATTATTATTATGTAGTGATATATACTTAATAATACGATATACATTATCGAGTCAAACGTTACAACCACGATACGATTACTAGTACTTTATTTTGGAAAACATTAACTAAAGTATTTTGGCAAACGTTTATGCATTAATAGTATCTCCCTATTATTCCGATTCTAAATCGAAACCTATATTCCTTAGGTTATGTTCGAGTACCGTTGTTCGATTCCGTGTGATCTATCTTCTAGCTTTTTCACTACTTCATTTCACCAATCAAGGTGAGTTCATAGCCCCACTTTTACTCGTTCTGAATAAATGTTTTACAACTTATGGGTGAGAAACATTGCTTGTTTTCTTAAACCGGACACAATTACTTTACATGATATTTTCCCTTGTTTACGTGTTACCTAAGTAGCGTTAGACCACTATTTGCCTGTATTATCATGAACCGTTAATTACCTTTAACTGACTGGCTGGTTAAGTAAGCGCGAGTGAATAAATAGATCTATTGGGACTGATAATCCTCATCCGGGTTTGGTAATTCTTACTGGTCGGGTACGACGGACTGTACAGGCCAACGGATGTAACTCATCTCGAACCGTAACTGGGTTGTCTTTGGTCGGACACCTACCAGGGTAACTTTATATGGCAATGTACATGCTACCTTCCACTATTAGCTTCGGTGTCATGAGCTTAGCGCAACGTAAATACCTTTTATGTGAAGTTGTATCTGTTATAACTGTCGCATACGTTTTGAAATCTTGTGGTCCACTATAATTACGTTTGAACCTATGAATTCACCAACATTATGTTGACGTTTTAAGCATGTTTTTCTCAGGTGCTTAGCTTGGATTTTCAAGGTGTGCTATTAGAAGTCTATGTGCAATGTGACTTCGACTAATTTCAAGACTATCATTATTCATACTTGTTGTCTTTGTCAAAACTTATTATTGCTTCCGCTTTCGCTATGTTTTTAATTACTTTGAAATTGTTTGTAAGACTTATTTACTTTTAAATTCATGCAACGAGTTATGATTTTCTAAAATGTACCCTTTTAGAGGTCGTTCTTTATGCTTTGTACTTGAGATATGTATGACGTCACGCCCCCAAACGCATATTCTGACGGGACCCTATTTGGAGGCGTGACAGTATTTCCATTTGGTTCCATGATACCCAACTCGCCTCTTTCATATACCTTTTTGGACGAACCAACCAATATCATCTCTCAAATAATTCATTCCTCCCTACTACACCTATACCACCTCTTGATAATAATCAAACCAATACTCCTATATCTAATGAACCTACATTCGTTACATATCCTATTACACCAGCCCAACAACTACATAGCCCAAACAACAACCAACCGCAACTTTCTACGGCCCAACAACAGCAAACATTGGACTCCACCAATTCAACCCATCCGACCCTTGCATCCTTTATACCGCAACCCGCACCACTTGTTTTTGATAACATGAACCCAATTTCAGTTCACCCAATGGTCACACGTTTTCGTGTCGGGTCTAATCGTCCTACTGAGCGTCTTAATCTTCATGTGTCTTCCATTTATCCTGTACCAAAATCATATATTGATGCGTTTAATGATCCAAATTGGCAAAATGCTATGTTTGATAAATATAATACACTTATTAAAAATAAAACTTGGACTCTTGTACTCTGACCCACGGTCGCCAATATTGTTTGTTGTATGTGGTTGTTTCGCCATAGGTATTTAGCAGATGACACTCTTAGTCGCTACAAGGCTTATCTTATCGCGAATGGTAGTACGCAATTGGAGGGTGTTGATGTGGATGAAACTTTTAGTCTGGTTGTAAAACCGGGTACTATTTAGACCGTTCTTAGTTTGGCTACTTCTCGACATTGGCCAGTTCATCAGCTTGATGTCAATAATGCATTCTTACATAATGATTTATATGAGACAGTTTATATACATCAGCCTCCAAGGTGTCGGGATCCAGCACATCCTAACTATGTTTGTTTATTACAGAGGTCTCTTTATGGGCTCAAGCAGGCCCCTCTGGCTTGGTTTCAGTGAATTGCAGCTTATATTACTCGTGTTGGGTTTACTCATAGTCGTTGCGGTTCATTATTATTTATTTACAGACAGGAGACTGACACTGCTTATTTATTATTGTGTGTTGATGATATTATGCTTACTTCTTCCTCTAAGGTTTTGTTACAATAGATCATGGCTTCATTGCATTAGGAGTTTTCTATGACGGATCTTGGTTCGTTTAATTATTTTTTAGGTATTTATGTTGCTCGAGATTCTTCAAGGATGTTTTTATCTTAGCGTAAGTATGTTGTTGAG
Source organism: Tanacetum coccineum (assembly GCA_026074375.1). NCBI lineage: Eukaryota > Viridiplantae > Streptophyta > Magnoliopsida > Asterales > Asteraceae > Tanacetum > Tanacetum coccineum. The sequence continues at coordinate 4,271 of BQNB010046656.1, forward strand.
ATTCTATAGAGGGCTCATATGGTTCATTGCAACCATGTTCAGACTCTTGTTGATATTGAGTCCAAACTGGGTAATGATGGAGCTTTGGTATCTGATATGACTTTATATCGTAGCCTTGCAGGTTCTCTTCGACACATTACCTTTACTAGACCAGATATTTCTTATGTTGTGCAGCAAGTTTGTCTTCATATTCATGATCCACGGGAGCCTCGTTTTTTGGCTCTTAAGCGGATTTTGAGGTATGTTCATGGTACTTTAGATCACGGGTCACAACTGTTTTCTTTTTTACTACCTTATTGGTTGCCTACTCGGATGCGGATTGGGCTGGCTACCCTACCACTCGACAGTCGACATCAGGTTATTATGTCTTTCTTGGAAACAACCTACTTTCTTAGTCCTTTAAGCGTCAACCAACGCTTAGTCGGTCAAGTACTGAAGCTGACTATCGTGGTGTTGCCAATGCTGTTGGTTGCGAAACTTGTTGGTTGCGAAACTTGTTGCGCGAGCTACATACACCGTTTTTACGTACAAAACATATTTAATCGTTTCCATTCCTATAGGCTATATACTTATAAGTTATACATATACTCATATTTCAAAGCTATTAACTATCAATTGAAGATAGTGATGTGGGAGACATATCCAAATCGGAGGGAAAAGGCCCATTCATAGTATTTTGATTGCAAACACTGAAACAACGACTCTAAAGTTTGAGACGTGTGAGGGCTATGAAACATTTGGTTATGAAAAAGTGATTATGTTGATGGCTATAACGTTAGTCGACTTAGATGTTTGTTGCTTTTTATTTTGAGTACTTCAATTTTTTTAGTGTTAATCACGGGCTGAATTATAATAGCTAATTTTCAATTAATCAGGTATAAGATGTATATATATTACATATGTTACATATGTATTTTCAAACACATAACAAAACATCGCGTTATTTTTTTGTAACTCCATGAACATTCACCCGTCGCAAAATGTGTGCGTTATGCTATAGTTAATGTATATTGAATCTTAAACATAGTTTTACAATTTTAATCAGATATTAAGAAAACCGTCCATCAAACGAGATGAGACCTAGTTCATCTTTAAATTATACATAGTTAAAAAAAAGCGAGACCATTGTGGCGTCAACTGATAAAATATCATTTACATAAATACTAAAGTCTTTTTTAATTGATTAAAACATAAAAGTAAACATCTATTTTCATTGGCGGATGCAAAAATTGCATAAATCGTTTTTAAGGTTTGGTCAAATTGCTTGTTTCGTCTCAAACGTTACGAAAATGTAAGGATCATCCCTGTGGGAAACCTTTGGTGCAAGGATCGTCCTTGTGCGGAGACATTTGGGGAAACCTTTGATGCAAGTATCGTCTCTGCGGGGACGATACTTGCATCAAAGGTTTCCCATAAGGACGATCCTTGCACTTTCGTAACATTTTGGACGAAACATGCAATTTGGTCAAACTTTAAGGACGATTTATGCAATTTACTCTTTTATTATTCTCTATATATAAATTTAGAGACTAACCATGCTTCAATCAAATTAGTAACACATGAAATGATAGATACTGAGTTAAACTTAGTTTTCCGAAAACGAGTCTCAATAAAAATGTTATTACTTCTGTTAATACAGAGAAGTGTAGTTCAAACAAAAATCTACAATTTATATAACGAGAAGTGTTCGTTCGGGGTACTCATATATGGGATCAAGATCCTCTCAAATTGAAGGTAACTTGATAGGTCATGTTTGCCGATTATAATTAAGATAAATGTATAAAAGTTTTTTTTAATGAAATTCAGAAGCCTCGCTTATATTTATTTTAATTGTGATTGGTCAAGATGACCTATCAAGTTACTCTCAATTTGAGAGGATCTTCATCCCCTTATAGGTTAGTGGCACCCTAATAAGCCATTTTTATCAGTTGTCAGGAAAAGATATTTTTTTTCCAGTTTTTTTCCTTGTTTTATGTCTTTTAATATATTTAACTTATCAAACTATATATTTTATGTTCGTACTTTCAGTTATATAATTTTATAATAAAAACTAAATTTATAAAAATAAAAAATATTAAAAAAGGGTGTCAAAATTGTCATTAACCATTTAGGAGAGAAGGGTGGAGTGGGAGGATCAAGAGACCCAAAATTTAGCATAGACCCAATGAATCAATCTTAGCTACTCATTTTTTCATCAAAATAATAAAACTTACTTTCCACCTCTTTTTTAAAAATAAAATATCTTGCAAACGGTAAATCGTCAAACGACAAAAAATACACCATCTCGACGAGTATTTTTTTATCTTTCAGTAGACATCCACTTCGGTATACTTTCGAAGAAACTTTTTTTCGATTTTTTTTCAGTCACGTCTGAAAAAATCATATGTGATTTGTATCACAATCACATGTGATTTCATAAATCACATGTGATTTGTAATACAAATCACATGTGATTTTCTTCAGACGTAACTAAAAAAAATTCAAAAAAAATTCGTCAAAAGTATATAGAAGTGCCCCTCTATAGAAAGATGATTTAATTCTCGTCGCGATGGTATGTTTTGTTTTGCGTAACGATTAACGGTTTGTGAGATATTTAATTTTTTAAAAAGAGGTGAAAAATGAGTTTTTATTATTTTGATGAAAAAATAAGTAGCTATCATTGGTTCATTGGGTCTATGCTAAATTTTGGGTCTATGTTGAACTTTTGCCGAGGGATCAATGTAGCAAAAATACCAAAATGGTTGTCTTTTTTATCCCTTTTATGGGCTTATATTTATTGTTCTTCAAAACCAAGTAACAATGATCTAAGGGCCCAAAGAGAGACTCATCTAGTTTCACACTTGCACCATCTATAAACTTGGCCTTTTTTACATCGACGTAGACTCAAAATGGGTGTCACACGTGCTACACTCGGCATGCCAGCACTATGCTAGATCCGTCCCTATCTATTTTGATACCACCCAAAATGAAACACGGGCGTTTAGATTGGGACGAAAAGAGTGCACAATATCTTTTACAAATAACCATATTATATTATACAGATCACTACTCTTATTTAAAGATGTTACATCCGAAATCAGTCTCTTTACTTTCAAGTAAAAATCTGATTGTCTACATTATATCTTATCATACTATGCTCAGTTTCTTTACTCTCAAGTAACAATCTGATTGTCTACAATATATCTTATCATACTATGCTCGGTCTTTTTACTCTCAACTAATAATTTGATCGTCTACATTATATCTTATCATTACTATGCTCAAACAAAAATGGGTATTGTCGTTGTCACATTTAGTAATGTTACAAGTCAAATACTCAAATATAACGGTATAAGCTAAAACCATTGTAAATAAGAAAACATAGGGAGTGAAATGGAAAGAACCATAACTAGTAGTACCTTAACTCCAAAAACAAATACTCAAAGGACACAAATTGCAACTTATGCTTCCATCTTTCAACCCCTAAATTTCACTATCGATATAAATACACACACAAAACGACGATTCAAAACACAAACACAGACAGCCGACATTAATCTAGTATCTCAACAACAAATTTTTTTCATTAGTTTTCTTATGTTTTACAAGTGTTTCTTTGTTTAGATTAGTAGATGTGCAATGATGCTTAAAACTACCTATTTTATGATTCCATGATTAGAAATTACCAATGGATCCTTCTGGCATATCTACTTTTATCTTATGTTTTTATGTTTTGTTTGATGCTTTTTTAAGTTTGTTTTTTTGAGGTGATGAGAAGATTGTCGGAATATATTATGTCGATCGAAAAAACTACCAGACTACAAATACTGATCAAAAACTTTATATATTTGTTTTTTATGTATTTTGTTGAAATAAAAAAGGATGGAAGTGTAGATTATTTCCCCCAGATGATTCGAAGATGCTTATACCATGACGCTATTTATTTTCTCTCACTTTTGTAGAACCCAACCAGAAATCTGATCCATCTTTTCAACTAAAGTTTTTTTTTACTCTGTTATTTGGTTTGTCTATTTTGCTTCGATTTTGGTGTTTATTTTTTATTTAGTAAATTTGCTAAAATCGTTTTTCAGTTCAATGTGGCACAGTCCATATTTTTCTAAAATTGCGAGTGCCGTCTCTGCAGAAAAGTCTTTCTTGTGGAATTCGTGTCTGCCTGAATTGAAATGACGGATATGCTCTTTACTCTATTGAGTCTCAATTTTAATTTGGGCAATAAAAATATAATCATTTGATATGTGTGTGACCCTACTGATCATCGAGCACTGGTACCACATTTGTCTACAGTGGCTTGGACCAGAAAATTTAGCCCAAAAATTTGGGCCGGCCCAATTAGTTTATTATTTTTTTTTTAAATTGTAGGGACAAATAGGGAGGAAGAAAAATGATACAAAAGTACCCAGACGCATTCAAGATAAAAAATACCCTCGGTAACATTTTCGACATTTACTTAAACAGTGTCATTATTACACCATGAGACCGAAAAAACAAATTCGAAAAAAAATAAAAAATAAAAAATAAATCATTTGAGAATTGTTGACTTACTTTCATTTTTAAGCATCGTAGCTACTAGTGCTTGGGGGGGGGGCCAAAAAAATTTGGGCCGCCCAATAAGTTTTTTTTTTTTTTATAAAATTGTTTTGGCACAAAATAGGGAGAAAAAAATGTTACAAAGTACCGACGCATACAGATAAAAAAATACCCGCGGTAACATTTCCGAATTGATTTAAACAGTGTCATTTTACACCATGAGACAAAAAAAAATAAATTCCCAAAAAAAAATATAAAATAATAAAATAATAAAAAAAAAATTAACGCCACGCAACAACGCGTAAGACCATAAAAAAACTAACTAAAGCACGATACTAGAAAAAAGTAAATCCGCACTTTAAATATGAGACCGACAAAAATAAACTCGCACAAAATTAAAGGAAAAAAAAAGAATTAATACACGCAACAACGCGCAGAAAAATTAACTGCAACCGCAGATAACGAGCAGGAAAAAATAACTTACATTATTAAAAATAAAAAAAACAAAGCGAAAAAAAAAATTAAAATAAATAAATAAATAAATATAACGCCGTGCAACAACGTGCGAAAAATTAACGCACCAAATCTATCAAGGAGGCGCGCGGATATCTTTGCTAGTTTTCTTCATTCATTTGAGGAATAAACTCAGAGACGATATCCCATCATGAGATGACTGCATTTTTGAAAAGGTATCAATTGCGTCTGCATTCTGACAAATGGCAGGAAAAATTTTGTTCAATTAAGTCTATTTATAAGTGATTGATTTGTTTTGTTTTTTGGGGGGTAAATTCATATAAGTGTAGCAGAAATTTTTGTTATTAGTAATTGATTTTTTCAATTTAAGTAGTGAACAATACAACTATCATCTGAAGATGACAATATAAACTATCAATTATATAAACGCCATCTGAACGGTTGGTTTTGAATTGATGCTCAGCCCTAACCAAAACACAATGTGTTTTTGGTATCAAACTATCAATTATATAAACTCATGCTCAGCCCTAACCAAAACACAATGTCTTTTTTGGTATCAAACTATCAATTATATAAACGCCATCTGAAGTATAAAACAACAATACCTAATCCCGCCATAGGTATGAGGAGGTGAGATACCAAACCTCTATTAGATGGTAAACAGACTATTTCCATAAAGACCTTTTGCAAGTGTGTGTGCAAGGGAAGCGTGCAAAGACACAAACGCATGCTGACATACTGAGAGTGTGAAAACATATGTATGAAATATGGCACTAGGGGCACATAAAGATTATATGAACTAACATGATACAAGTACGAAATAACCTGCTAACCGCAATCACCTAAAACTTTAACACCGATGAGCTATGATCCTCTGATACCGAATATCAGAGTAACACGCCTATTGGGTCCAAACAATTTCATGGATGCACATTCTGATATGTAAAAACTATAGTAAACTTGAGCGTACAAAAATGCCAATGCAGTTGGAATGGAATCTTATTTGAATACAAATGTTGACTAATGCAAATTTACATCTGTTCTTGTGTTGGTTAGAAGTAATGGTTTTCAAAATTCACTAGCAGGGTTAACGCTTCCTTGCATTTATGATATAAGATTTGTTGAGGATCCATGGTGATTAAAGAATTGAACCATCTAAATGTAGCTGAAAGCTAACCTCCACAGAGTTGTTGGTGGCTAGCAATATATGACTCTTAGCTTCTTCTGCCACTCTGATTGCGTCACTAACAAAAGTGAAAACATAGTAACATTATAAGACAATCGAATATTCCTCAATAAGAAAGTTAACTAAAAATGTATCGATCTGGTTTGAGTACCTAATCAAAGCATCTGATGGCATAGAGACCTCAATTTGGAGCAAAATCTTGCCTTGTGACATGCGCTTTATCACACGTTTAACAATCAATTTCTGCAACATAATTATAAAGTACCATCAGAAAGTTATAATAAAATAGTAGATTAGGCATAATAATACACTCCTTTTTCAATAATTAAATTTATGTTGTTTCTTTTTCCGATGATGAAAAAGTCAGGGATATCATGCCCATACATGAATCAAATTTAGTGTGTACCAAAAAAAAAAGAAATTTTAAAGTTAACAGATACCTCAGGGAATTTTGAACTTAGAATATCAGTAACCATTTCTTCTATCCCATTATCTCCCGAGACTATATTACACGAATCATATGTTACTGCTGCAACTTCTTGCTTAATAGCAGGCTCTGCAAACGTATTGAACTTAAATCTAGTTTGGTTATACTGTGATAAACCCACATTTTCTTTTCTGGAATCCAGTTACGTACCCAATTGTATGAAGACTTCAGAAACTTCAGGATGGGAATTTTGAATCTGGTGACGAACATTTTCACCAATTTGATGTGCTGTGCTGATACTACACAAGGGATCAACCTGCAGTAGAATTCAAACAATGACCATGTAAGCAAAAATAGGTTAATGGAGTATAACTCTATGCAATATGGAATTTATTAAAGACATCTCACCAAAATCTTTACATCAAGGTATAGAGTTGAACCAGCCCTCCTTCCCCTAAGGTGTCTACAACCCTGTATATGTTGAATCAGTATTCATGAGCAAACATACCACAAACTCGATTACTCACTCGTGTGTTTCTGTCCAGTTTTTTGTTTACAGTCACATACAGGTAATGAGGAAGGTTAAGAATTAACTTGCCTTGACTCCATCAACTTGCACTACTGTCTTTCTGAATGGATCCAAATCATGTGATGGTATTGCTGCATCAACCAGTTCCAAGATGCTGGACATAATAGCAGTTTGTTAGGACGTACAAGAAATGCGCAACATTGATTATTTCACTTTTTTTTTTCTGTGATACCGTGACACACCCTAATACCAAGGTAGTGTTGCATTTGATGTTTAAGACACGCCAATGTGTGACAGGGAATAGTGTATAAATGACATAAATTGTTTGGTTCAGAATACAAGAGTTACAGGTTTCTGATGCGGTAATTTCAGAAAGAAAGCAATTGAGAGCAAGTTAGTAACAGACCTCTGGTAACCAGTTTGGACTCCAGCCTTAAAGATCATTCCTGAGACGACAAGTCCAGCGAGTGGATCCAGAAAGCTTACCCCAAGAATCGATCCACCTAATATCAACATCCATAGGAGTTTATTAATAACACACAGTTTTTTAATATACAAAAGCACCATCTGCGTGTTACTTAGCTTATTCATCGTTGACTTAACCAAGTCAGTATAATAGGATTAATAATGCTTACCAACCCCTATAAGAGCAACAAGTGACGAAACAGCATCCGCACGATGATGCCATGCATTTGCTTTCATCAATCCACTACCAACCCTTTCGCCTGCCCTCTTTGTCATCCAATACAATCTGCATCCATAAATCAAACCACTTGTAAGAATTATACCATAACATAAACACATTTTACACCGATGTTGTACCTAAACAAACTTGAGTAAGTGAGAATAAAGTGATATGGAGATAAACCATAACATACAAAATGAATAAAGTAAAAATGAAAGAACTTGATCTATTAGGTACCCTTCTTTGACAGCAATCGCAATGATGGTAGTATTCAAAGCCAGGATAGGGTGATTCATGTCAACCCCATGATGGCTGTGGCTGTGAGCATGCTCATGAAGTAATGACTGATTAGTTATCTCGGAAGTTGCGGATACTACCCCCTGTGCATGAAGGATTTGAGTCCCTTCTTTTAGCCCACTAAACTATTAATTATAAATGAAGTCACAGAAATGAAAATAAAAACTATACCACTAAAACATCCAAAGCATGCCATCCAATGCCTCCAGCAGTTACCAAAAGCACTCCAGATATACCAAGTGCGCCTAGAGTCTCGAACTTGCCATGCCCTGAAGTTGGTTAGAAAATTGTAAAGATAAATTTAGCAGTATTTGTCTCTTATTTATCTCATACGCGTCAATTTAAACCTTTGCTTCAACTTATATAAAATCATTTGCCTATAAATAAAACACTAATAATCTGGAATACCCCAAATCCAGATATTCACTGTAGGCTATAAACCAAACAAGGTTTACATGCTATTTCTATGGAAAACAATTGAATTCCCAAATTAACTTGGCAAAAATATAGAATTAAACTTATTGCCTAGAATGACACTAAATGGATCATGCCACTGATTCTTCCCTTAATATATTTTTTGTTTAAGGAGCAACCCATACTGACTGTGATCCTAAATAATCTCAAACTTCTGATAAGAATATCATCGTGCAATATAGTTTCTTTGAAGCAAATTAAATTGATCAAATTTAATGAGAAGAGAGTCAATACAAATCAAAAGTGACCATATGGGTGTTCTTTGTCCCTTGGAACCCTTGAAGCTCTGAACGATACCAAAGCGACGCCACTAAGTACCTGTATCAAATGTACATATTAGTAATAACCTCATCATCACTTGGTCGATGCATATCTGGAATTCTGGATATCAAACTCAAAAAAACAACTGAAAGATGCATTAAGCATTGCAGCGAATACAAAACTTCATAGGCAAATACTGATTACTATAGTTATTTTGTAGTGTTCATTTACCATTTTCAGTCTACAAGAGTTCCTTGATATTTTGTAACACTATGTCAAACAAGGTAACATATTTACTGTAACTGATTACCATACACTTGACTTCGTATAAGGTGAATCATGTTTTAAACTAAAAAAGTCCCAAATGATCAAGTGTTCGAGTAAAACTTAATCAAAAACTTATTAACTTACAGCAGTTTTCTAAAACTAAAAAGCACTTTTAAGCTCTGTCAATAAGTTGGAAACGCAAATCCAAACACTATCTACTGCATTTTGTTTTGGCACAACTAACAAGCCCTTTTAACCTCTGTCAATAAGTCTGACACGCAAATCCAAACACTATTACTGCAGTCTGTTTCAGCACAACTATCACATTTTAAATGTTTATATGGAGCAAATAACTTAACCTTATAAACTTATCTTAACCTCTTTTAACATGTCACCAGCATGCAAATCACAAATGCTACCTCCTACATAGTATTCCAGTACAACATTAGGCTATGTCTGGCGACGAGTTTTTTGCGCGTTTAGCATTTAAAATATAATGCTTGTTTGACAAAAAGCGTTTAGCTTTAGGTTTTGTTTAAACGCTCCTATTCAAATGGTAAGACTAGCGGTAGGGGGAAGCCGTGACGTTTATATTCTAAGGCTTCTTTGTGTAGCATTTGGCTATGTTTGGTAAACTGCTTTGAAGAGTGTTTAGCGCTTTATATTTATTAAAATGCTACTTGAATAAGCGTTTAGTTTCTCTCTGGCAGCCTCCTTAGCCCCGCTACACTCTCACTCCAAGCTACGCCAGCTGAGCAAGATCCATTGCGATTTCTCACGTCATTCTACACTTGCCAAACGCTTTTATAAAACAAGTTGTTAACCACTATTGCTATCTTCTAAACGGACGTGGGTAAAAGGATGTGGTTTTCCCTCTTCAGGTTACCCGGGGAGGGCGAGCCTCTTTTAACTCAGATGTACGCGGCCTCACCGGGTTAATCCTGGGGACCGTTTCCGACCCTTCCCTGGCCACCCCAAAGTGTACACACCTAGCGAGGTTTGAACCCTTGACCTCTTGTTTGAAAGCCAAGGACCTTACCACTAGGCCATTTGGTGGTGGTTCACTATTGCTAACTCCTACTACTCCTAATTGTTACCGCTAGTTTTGCCATACATACGTAAAACTAGCGTTTAAACAAAATCCAAAACGCTACGCGCTACTCGCCAAACAAGCTTTATATCTCAAAAGCTAAACGCTAGTTGCTCCGAGACGCTCCAAAATGTTGCGCCCCAAACATACCCATGGTTTAGAGTTTAAGTTTACATCATTTTACACTTTATAATTACAGCTACAACTATGTCACCAAACACTTTTAGAAAAACTGCTAGTTGTCCACTTGTCCAACACTTTATAGTACAAATAGTTCACATTATTAAAGCAACTTATCGCATCTCAACATATCACATATTCTAATACTAGTACCAATGTATGTTAAGCAAGGAGCGTTCAAAAGATCATTTAGCGTTTAGCCTTTAGATCTCAAAAGCTCGTTTGGCAAGGAGCGTTTAGCGTTATGTTTTCATAAAAACACTAATTCTCAAATGCTACTTGAAGACAGAGTGACGCTCTCAAACAATTTATTAAGCAAATAGCTACCGCCAAGTCGCTAACTACCAACTACTGCTACGGCTAAGTAATTACTCCCTCCGTCCCAAATTTAATTCTTTTTGAGATGTCCCAATTTAATTTCCCGCTACTAAAAATAGATAGGATACTTGATGTAGATCACTGCATCACCTTTAATTTTATTATTATAAATTAAAAAGAAAGCACGTAGTAATTTATTAGTAAAGTAAAACTGTCACGAAGAAAGAGAGAAAAAAACAGTAATAATTTTAAATGACAATTAATTTGTGTTAGAAAGTGACTTAAACTCTAAGGGGCGTTTGGTAAATTTGTGTGACTTGGCCACCAAGTTTGTTTAGCCTATAAATAGGGATTGATGGGTTTAGTTTTCTTTGTACCTTTGAATATTTGTTTCGTACCTTTTGAAATTAGGGTTTGGTACTTTGAATTTGATTTTGTAATTTGGTTTGGTATTTGAATAAAGCTTCCGCTTCATTCGTTCGAATTTGTTTGTTTGTTTCGTGCTTTTGATTACCAACAAGTGGTATCAGAGCTGGGTTGAAGATGAAGAAGAAAAAGAAAAAAAAAGGTTAGTTTTGGGTTCGTTTGGATTGAAGTTGGTTTTTTGTTTGTTTAAAGAATTCGTTCTGCGTTACTGGAATTCGTTTGGATTTGGAATTGTCGAATACGGTGGAGTTTCCTGATTCGATCGTTTGGATTTGTTTTGGATCGTTTTCAGATTCGATCGTTTGATTTGTTTTGGATCGTTTTCAGATTCGATCATTTGGCTTTGGTTTGGATCGTTTTCAGATTCGATCAATTGGTTTTGTTTTTGGATCGTTTTCGGATTCGATCGTTTGTTTTGAATTGGCTAATATCTCTAGTGTTTGGAAATTTGAATTTGAAGACGAAGATTCGTTTGGTTTGAAGTTTCGAACGGAGTTGAAGTCACGGTGGAGATTGTTAGAAATTGACTTAAACTCTAAGGGGCGTTTGGTAAATTTGTGTGACTTGGCCACCAAGTTTGTTTAGCCTATAAATAGGGATTGATGAGTTTAGTTTTCTTTGTACTTTGAATATTTGTTTCGTACCTTTTGGAATTAGGGTTTGGTACATTTGAATTTGATTTTGTAATTTGGTTTGGTATTTGAATAAAGCTTCCGCTTCGTTCGTTCGAATTTGTTTGTTTGTTTCGTGCTTTTGATTACCAACAATTTGAGACAGAGATAGTTACCAATATGTATATAAAAAAATACAGTAAAAAAGGTAAAAAAAAAAAAAGGGTAATTACCACGTCGGAAAGAGAATGAGCAGCATCAGCAATAATAGCAGTACTACCAGACAAATAACCAGTAACAACTTTTCCAACTGTCAATCCGATATCTGCGGCGAGTCCTAACCGAAATATTCTCTCTCCTTCTTTACTAATCTCATCATCATGATTATTAATATGTGAATGTGAATGACCTACATGTGATCTCTTATATATGTTGAAATTCGGGTTTGGTGATCGATTATTGTGTAATTGTGGGATTATTAAATTGTATGATGATTTAATTGTTGATTTGTGGAGGTTTTTGAGGTGAATTGTTGTGTTCAATAATCTGAAGAATCTCATTTTGATTGATCAGTCGGATTATTTTCAAGTAGAATTCATCTTTCTGATTGTTTTTTTTAATTAGTATTTTAAAGAGGCGAAATGATACAGGCTTATTGAGCTTCTTTTTGTTTTTTTAAAGAAAGTTTCGGTGTTCGCGCGTTGCGGCGTGGTTTTTATTGACTCGGTTTTTTGGCGCTCGGTCGTCACGAGTGTGTTTATTTTTTACGACGTACATGTTGTTAGTTGTTGTAATTATTATTATTATCTTATTTATTTTGTGAAATGTATGTTAAGAGATGACAATGACGACGAAAGTGGTAAATATATTTCGGTTTTGATAAGAGGTATTTGTAACCATTATCGTCGTTTAAATCGATAGAAAGTTAATTTTAGCTATAGAGTTAACACATGTAAAAGAAGAGACGAAATGGAACAGAAGATGGCGAGACGTAATTTGCACCAAATCTAGTCTGACAACCCTATGTTTCATTTCGTCGTTTCTTTCGTTGTGTACGTTGTATGAGAAATGTTGCTTGCTTGTCGGCCAAAACAACAAATACTAGAAAAGAATTGCCATACAATGACGTCATATCAAAACTTGTTGTAAATACCTACAACAAACCCGGAATGCTAGAACGGATAACCTGATTTGTTGAAGACCTCGACACACACACAAGCTGATATCACGACAGAAAATTAAACAACACGCACGACACGTGATCTTGCTCCCAAACAATTAATATATTGAGAACGAAGGAAAAGAACCGGTACAACGACCCCTCCCCCTCACCTCTTTATTGTAGAGACGAGAGGGGAAGTAAACCAACTCTAAACCGAGTTGAAACCAAACTGCTACAAGGAGAATATTCGACTCTTCTTTGAATGCCTAAGACCAAAGGCATCGAATGTATATATAGTGTCATGGTAACCGACTATAGACATCCCTAATTGGGCTAAACTTGGGCTAAACATTCACTTGACCCCCTAAACAATCTAATATGTATACTAATATATATATAACAATTTCCACCTTAGTATCATATTAGAAATCTTCGATGCGCAGCAACTTCAACCTATGCTGGAACCTCGGACCAGGGATAGCCTTTGACAAGGCACCTGTAGCAATACCCGCTACTATCTTTAGCTCGAATCCTAACTCTATTGCAAGTCCCTTTAGCCCAATAGCCTCTTTTGCAGCCTCCGTAAGTGTCATATACCCCGCTTCAGTTGGTGACAAAGCCATCATGTGCAGCATCATAGCTTCTCAGCTTCATGCACATCCTTATATCATCAACCCGTACCTTGTGATTGATCTACCTATGACAATGATCGATCTTCCCATGGTGTAGTTAAAATCCACAAAACCTGTACGTCTGTCTGTAATCCACCATCAAACTTATCCAACATACCTACATTTGTCGATGCTATGTCAAGTCTCGAGCAAACCTCCTGATACTCCTGGCTTCCAACCGCATATATACATGACCACTTAGCATTCTTTTCCACATCACAGTCCCCTGATAGACTACCCTCCAACGACAGTATGAAGTGTCCCTCCAACAAAGTTTGTACCAACTTCCCGATGTAAAACCTAGACTATGACACCCTCAGAGTATTACCACTTTAATCCCTGACAATCTCCATACCAAGTACATTTCTCTTTGCTTTATCGAGCAAACCCTTGATAGCCCAGATCTCAGCCTTGCATCCGCAAGAAAAACCATATCATCTATATAGAGAAATAGATGTATGAACATACCTGGTGTATACTCTCAGTAATAGACATCGTTGTTGTCACTGCATTTCTTGCAATCGTTGCTAAGCACATACACATCTGACCGAGCATCCATATCATCTTTTAATCCAGCCTTCTACTTGGAAATCACCTCACAAGCAACTGTATTATTGAAAGTCAATGACTCATGTGCATAAATCTTCTTCGCTTTAGCAACTGCAAAAGTAACCTCATTACTGTCTTCTCTATAGTTGAATAGTTTACGCGTTGAGTGTTGCTCCCTATTACATGCTAAATGATAGTCTATTAAATCTTGAGTTTGTACTTCCTGTGAACCAGCTACATGATTGACATTCCTATGAGGTTCCACCTCAAATGTATGATCCTCTTGTGGTTCTACCTCAAACCCAACTCCTTGCAACACCTGCACTGAACCCGTACCACACCAGAACCAATGAAAGTTTTCTTGTATTCCCCACTTTTATTGAAACCCATATTCCTGTAAAGCACTACCTTTGAAGTAACGTCATCTAACCTCCAAAGCTTTATTACCAACTACACCTTTACGATATCCCAGGAATATGCACTTGACCTTAACCGGTTCAAGCATCCCTTGCCTTTTACTAGCAAGCCAACCAAAAAAACCTATCATATCTATAGACGTCTTAAATCCAATCGCTGATGATGGTGACCTTGTTCACTAGATATGTAGATATGGTTGTAACCTCTGCCTAAATAACCTTGGACAGACCAGACAGAATAAGAAAACAACGTACCTTAGCCAAGAGTGTCACGTTTGTTTCTTCAACCAGCCCATTCTGCTGATGTATCACTGCAACACCCAAATGTTTGGGGACCCCACTCTTCATACATTGTTATGTAGACCTCTTATTTCAAAAAAATCAAGAACATTACCCGTCTTGATCTTCCACCCAGTTTGATATTCTCCTAACTGCTTCTTACCCTTTAATGTCTTCCTGGTCACTGCCTGACCGTCCAGGGTATATATGCAATTAGCTCTTCTTGTTCCTGATAATACCAGTGAACCCTTTATAACCTTGATCTTGCCCGACTGCATCTTCACGATAAACCCCTCTTTTTCAAGAGTACCCAACGATATCAAGTTTTGCCTTAATTCCGAAACATGCCTGATCCCTCATTTGTACTTTAACCTTACATGTCCTCCCGTACACGGCATTCCTTGCCATCACCAAGAAGTATATTACCACCGTTATACTCCTCAAAATCAACCAGTAATCTCGCCTGTATGTTATATGGTATGAGCCCCCTGAATCCATGATCCAGTTCAACAGTTCTTCAACACTCATAGCCATCATAACATCAGCAGTGTTATACCTATCAGCTCCAGAACTGGATACCTGATCTTCATTCCTGACAAAACCTTGAGATTTCTTGTGATTATACATGGGACAATCCCTCTTCAAATGCTCCTCAGACTGACATATATAACACCTGAGTTTGCTGCTTCTTCCCTATGACTTTGACCACGCACTATATGTACCCTGCTCCATATCTCTCTGCCCAGATCTTTCCCTCACATACAACCCTTCACCACCATAAACTTTTGCTTCCGTCATCTTCTGAAGTACCCTAGAATTAAGTGTCGCGAACACGTCTTCTAGCCTCAAAGTATCCCGATCATATAGCAAAGTCTCCACGAAATTATCGTAAGACGATGGAAAAGATGTGAGTAATAATAATGCTAGATCATCATCGATATAGCAGTATCTATAGCCGCTAAGTCACCTACGAGCTTGTGAAACTCATCAATATCTTCAGACTGACTCTTACCTGGATGCATTTGAAAAGTATATAACTTCCTTTTCAAGTACAAACGATTAGCTAAAGACTTTAGCATGAATAAAGTCTCTAACTCTTTTCACAAACGATTAGTTAAAGACTTTATCATGAATAAAGTCTCTAACTCTTTTCAAATCCCCGCTGCAGTCCTCTCCTTGGTGATCTCTCGTAGGACCGATCACCCAAACACAAGATCAATGCGCTGTAAGTCTTTTCTTGAATGACATTATCGTATGCGACAATTGTAGCTGCAGGTAACTCCTCCAATGCTGCAGCTAATCCTTGCTGTTCCAGCAAAGCCTTCATTCTTACCTGCCATAACCCGAAGTCATTCATCCCATCGAATTTCTCGATGTCAAACTTGGTACCCGTCATCATTCTTTTAACCCTTTGCTAACCTTTTAACCTTTTGTGAATTTACCTACACTAACCATGATCTAGCAAAGTAACCCGTTTGTAAAAACCCTTGCTTTATCGATATAACCCTAAGAATAAACCTTCTTAAAAATCGATCAAACCAAAACACCCTTTAAAAACAAAACCCTTTCTTACTCAAATATCGATTGAACTGTGGGCATAAAACCATCCAACAAATCGATAACCCTTGAATCAAGAAACTATCCGATGATTTTTGAAGTAACCCTTGTCGTACTTTATTTATGCAAAACAATTTCTTGTAACCTAAGAAACCTTGCAACCTCGACAAGTCTTGGACTTAATTTCCTCCAACCCTTTGTTTATTCTGATAACCTTGTGATAAATACCTCACAACACCAAACTAAACAAAGTACCCGTGTGCGTATATACCCGTTGTTGCTAAAAATATTCTTGCAAATCGAATTAATTAGAAGAAATATAAACCCTCGATCATGAACAAGCAAACTCGGTCGTTAACTTGAAACCCAAGTAAACCACGACCGATACTTGAACCACAAGAAAAACCCGCAACAAGGAAAAACCTTCAAAATCGTTTTCAGAAAAACAAGAAAACGACAAACGAAAAACTAAATAACTTTAGCTTTGTAGTTCTTCACATGCATGCAATAATAAAAGAAACCCTTGTCACCTCATGTTTATGATATTAACAAAACACATGCATGTACAAAAAATTAACCTTCTTTGTCGTTTTCTGTTTCCTTTGTTTAAAAACAAAACGCAAAAAAATACTTTTCTTTCTTCTTCGTTATACACTGCTCCAAGAAAGAAAAAGAACAAAAAACGATACCAAATGCTTTTTTGATTTCCAATAAACCGAAAACCAACGAACCTTTAAGTTTTCTATATCCCGTGTCGATACCTCGACAACTCGAAACTTAAGAACCTTGAACGTTTCTACACCTTGTCGCGGAACCGCGATAACCGAAACCTTTCAAGAAAAAAACTCTAATGAATAGGTTAATTCTCTTTGCGAGTCCATTCCACTTAGTAAACATAGGTTAGGTTACAACTACAAATTGAACCTAATGAATTTAGACCTCTTCTAAGGTTGCTATTAGACATTGCACTTGAGATCATGTGAATTGAATGTGTTCAATCTATCTAGCTATTTGCCACTATACCAACTTCCTTTCACCGGTAAGGTTCTCCACACATTAAACTTCTCAATTAATCACAAAATTCTAGAAATGCTTTATTTATTGCTTTTTAGGTAGATTGTCATTTCAATTAGACAATTAGAGACACATACCGTTCTTTAGGTCGACACCGTCACTTACAATCGCTACACAAAACCGATAGGGGTACACAACCTTTAGTGCGTAGGAAAGTCGAGGTAATAGGTTTATAAATGTAAAACCCTGACATTAAGAAAAAGAAAAGGAAAAGAGAAGAAGTTTCTATAAAGGAAAATCACTCAATCACTAAGCCAACTACACATGGTTGTCACCGACAGCTAATTTGACATACTGCTTGATATCTTTCAAAGCCTCATTTTGATGGCCCAATGAGTATGTGTGTAGAATTGAGAACTAAGACTTAGATCAAGACGTAAAACGATGTGTTGAGGCAACTGAGACGGCTGCCGTCGCATACATGACATGACTGCCTCGCAGTTGTGAGTACACCATCCAACAATGTTTAATGAATAACGTATGTCATCACTGCCTGAAACACCATACAACATACACACATATCCTTAAACCATCCACAATACATATCAATTATTTTTCAAATAGTGCTCAACTCATTTCTCAAACCATCTAGAATTCGAGCTTATTCGTACGTGACCATGAACCTGTAAAATTGCACGTTCAAGTGTTTAAAACAATGATGACAATGTAACCAATGGTTTGGTGTGAAAATGATGGGAGAATAACATATAAGTTTTGTACGTGGACTGCGTGGGTATGAATGAATCACATCTTGCATTTCGCGCACAAAACTAAGCACCTAATTTTTTTACCTTTCGCACATCGACATCAGTAAGTACAAAGACTAATAGTTAAATGTCGTAAACACTAAAAACGTACAATTCCATGTGTAGATGGGCTCAAAACTCGCAAAGTTTCTAGATGTCAAAAACCGGAAAGACAGTGATCTTAACGAATCATCATAACCCAAAGGAGTTGTGTAAGCAATGAGAATAGAACGATTTAAATGACATACCTGAATCAAACACCGTGGTTCAGTTTAAGAGAATGTTCTTCAACCACAATCTGTAGTGCAGGTGAGAAGTTTAAAATAAATAGTTGACGCAAATCAAACAGTAATAACATAGACGTTGAGCTGAGCGAGGGTAAAAGTCAAGACCATCACCTGTAGAAACATTCCAAGCAATCAAAGAAAATTGAAGGATGATAAGTATGTTAAGAATCAAGGAAAATGGTGTGAGCCCATAACTATTTAAACAACATCATTTCAACAGTTACCATGTTTATTAGCTAATTAAGGCGTGCCATCACGGCCAACACATGACCAACAAACGTTGTTATATTAGGTCTCGGTCATTAATTAATATACGTTGTAATAGTCAAGACGGGTAAACGGGCTCTTAAATGTAAGCTAACCGGTCACGTGTATCGGGCGAAAGCCCAAGTAATCTCGAGCCCGGCCCGTAGAAATATTAAAGGCAAGTATGCCTTTTAGTTTGATACATATACACCTCACCAAGGTAGGTGAGGTGAGTTGGTCATTTTTATTTTTCCATTTTGCAAGTATCATCTCATTTTCTCTCACTTTCTCTCTCTACTCTCTCTCTCTACAATTTCTTCACATCCTCCTTCTACATTTCTTGTTTCGATTATGAAGTAAAGTGATTCCTTGGATTCTACATTTGGTATCAAGAGCCTAGGGTAGATTGTGTTTGTTTTGTGGTTCAATAAGCTCAAAAAGCTTATTTTTGTGGCTTATTCTCTATATAAGCTCACGAACTGAATTTTTTTTGGCTTATTGGTACGTTTTGCTTCTATACTTCTTGCTCTAATCATTCTACACCTTCTTGAGTTTCATTTGTGGTTATAAGCTCAAATTTTCGTGGCTTATTTTGATTTATAAGCTCACGGTTCAATCATTTTTGGGCTTATTGGTTTGGTTTGCTTGTTTAATCCTTGAAATACTTGGTCTACATGTTATCTTGCTACACAACTTGTTACTTCGTTTTTCCTAAAATTCGAGCTTATTTCGGCTTATTTTAGGCTTATTCCATCTTTGTTCAAGCTTATTTGTGGTTTACTTATATTTTGTCCTTTCTTGTGCACAAAACCGATCAACAAATAGAGGACTAAGATCCACTATTTTAGCTTCAAAAGATAGGGACACTTTGTTTGGTAGTAAAAGTGGTCCACACCCGATAGTGACTCCGAGCGGAATATGTTAACAGGTAGAGCGAAATATGCAGGAAATTATTGAGCGAAATATGTATGATATTTGAAGCGGAATATGTTTAGGTTGTTAAGCGGAATATGCAGGTGAAAGTCAAGCGAAACATTACAATAACCTAAAACGAAACTCTGCTAAAATTTTAAAAATCAAGCAAAATATGTTTGTTACAAACTCAAGCGGAATATGTTAAACCTCAAGCAAAACATGTAAGACTGAACTTCAAGCGAAACATGCAGTGGTCAGTTTAAGCGAAATGTGTTTAAAGCGAAACATGCAAGATTGATTACAAGCGAAATATGTTTCAAATTAAAGCGAAATGTGTAAATGCTTTGAAGCGAAATATGTCATTTTCAGTCCAAGCAAAATATGCAACTTTGATCAAGCGAAATGTGTAGTTTTCTAATTAAGCGAAATATGCAAACTCTTCAAGCGAAATATGCAATTTCTGTTTCAAGCGAAATATGTCAATTAACATTCACAGTTTTCTATTGATTTTGTAAAATCCGGCAAAAGACACAACTCTTTTCTCGGTTTTAATCATAGACTTGTAAAATCCCGTGAACGTTTATTACTTTCTTTTTACCACAACTTCAATCACAACAAATCTACTTAAGATCCTACAATCATTTTTCACTTCATAATTCTTCAATCATTCATCATGACAACTCCAATTGTAACTTCCACAACCGACAGTCAAATGCATAACAACATAATGGCAGCTGGTTCAAGGGATCGTCCACCAATGCTTGCAACAGGACGATATGCACAATGGCGATCACGGTTCTTACGATACATTGATACAAGACCAAATGGTGATGCCTTACGGAAGTGCATTCTCAAAGGTCCTTACACTCCAACTATTGTCACAACACCAGCTGTTCCTGCAACAGAGAATTCTCTAGCAGTTCCTGAACAAACAACAGTCGAGACAGTTATGAATATGACTCCTGAAAACAGAGCTCATTTTGAATCAGAAAAAGAAGCGATTCATTTGATATTGACTGGAATTGGAGATGAAATATACTCAACTGTTGATGCATGTCAGACAGCTCAAGAAATGTGGGAAGCCATCGAAAGGCTACAACAAGGTGAATCACTCAATATTCAAGATGTCAAGACAAACTTATTTTGGGAGTTTGGTCAATTCACCTCTCACGATGGAGAAACAATTGAGTCTTACTACACAAGATTCTACAAGATGATGAATGAAATGATCAGAAACAATTTGACAGTTGCTACGATGCAAGTCAATGTTCAATTTCTTCAACAACTTCAACCAGAATGGTCAAGATTTGTAACAATTGTCAAGCAACAACACAAGTTGGATGAAGTTTCATAATAAGCTCTTTGTACATTCTGAAACAATACAAAAGGAAGTTAATGAAAACTCCGTGCTGAAAGAATGGCCAGAATGCTAACCTTTAGCTCTTGTTGCTACTGCTCAAAAAATGCAAGGCTCCTTATTATCAAACACCAAAACATCATAAACTCTTACTTGTACTTAACGGTGATTTTATTTTAAGCTTGGTTTGGAATCAGTGAAAAGTCGGGAACGATGAATTTATCCTTTTTGGGGCATTTTAGGATTGAAATGCGTCTTATTCAATGATCCCAATTGTAAATAACGAAAGTCGAATAAGGTAATTAATTTCTTAAAAATGAAAAATACAAAAATATTAGGGATAGTTAGTGTAAATATAAGAAAATGGTGAAAACAGGACTTGGCGAAGCTATTGATTTCTTTAGTTCCCCTTGACGAACACTTAGCTACTTTTCGAGGTTATTTGTCGAGGGAGATTGAGATTCTTAGTTTTCTCAAGTGTTTACTTCATAGCATTGCGTGAGGACACAGTAATATCTTAGTATGGGGGATTTTGATATGTGCTTAATTACACATACCATTTTCCATTAAAAACGGACTTAAATGGCTAAAAACGTACCAAAAATACATTGTATTTGTATGTTTTGCATTTGTATTGTGCAGGAAACGGATATTCAAGAAAAAGACAAAAACAAAGCTAAAAAGGATAAAACCGAGCACGTGAAAGAAAAGAGCGTGGGTAAAAGTCAAATCCAAAGTCAAATTGAAGCCAAAGTCAGTCAAAGTCAAAAAGTCAAAGTCAAAGTCAACCCCGAGAAGCTGAATCAGAAAAATACAACTTGAGGGACCAAAATTGCCAAATCCCAAAGTTGTAAAACAAGGATAAAAGGGTCAAGGGCTGAAATTGCAATTCACCTAAAATATAACTTTAGGGGCCTTTCCTGCCAAACCCCTAAAGTTATATCACACAAGGACCATGCATGTAATTAGCATAGATGAGTTGAGGGGGCATTTCTGCCATCTCCCCAAACACATATCACCACAAGGACTTAATTTGCAATATGACTTTTATCTTTGAGGGACTAAAGTTGCCAACTCACCAAACTTTTACCCTGATACCCTAAAACCATTTTCCCCGCCCAAAACCAAACCCAACACTATGTCACGGGTTCTTCTTCATCCCCTTTACCCTGCAACCCCTAAAACCTCCAATGGACAAAACCTTCTCCCCCTCCCCACTAAAACCCTAGTCACATGCTACCTTGCCATGTTGGCAATCCCACTCCTTTCAAAGTTAATCCAACGATGGCTATGAAATCAAAGAAGCACAAGGTATTATCAATGGCTGAGATGAAGACTTTGATGCCTCTCACAAGAAAAACACAACTAGCACAAAGCCTTGAAGACCTAGCAGCTTATAAAAAGACAGAAGACATAGTTAACAAGGAGTTCAGTTTTTTTTATTTTTAAGTTTTAAATTATGTTTTTAAGCTTATGAAATTTTCATATTAATTATCTTTGTAATGTTGTAATCATAGCCTCAGTTGTAATCTTTCCCAAAGTTTAATAAAAATTCAAAGTTTCTTTTAAATTTCCTTTGTTAAAAACAAAAAGTTACTGTTCCATCTCTAATTTAAGTTGTTTTGAGCTCATTGGGTAAAAAAGCCAATCTTGGATGGCTTCTGACTTATTGGGGTTCACGAGCTGCCAAATAAGCTCTTTTGAGCTTTTGATACTTCCATATAAAGCTTAGGACCAAGGTTGTCTTATTAATCTCTTATTATTCTCAAGTTACTGCTGAATAGCTTATAATTGCTTATTAGTGTTAATATCTGCTTATTGTGCCTAATATCAGTTTAATATGTCCTAAAATTGCATTCTAGATCATTAAGACTAGTTAAATTCATGTTTTAAGATAATTATACCTATATTAGTTTAAACTGCCAATTAGCTTAATCTATAAATAAGTGCTTATTTACCTTTGTTTTTTGCTTATTTTCCTTTCACTATCATATTGCACCATCTGTTTTTAGTTTTCTTAACTTGTATTGGTCTAATCTAGTGTAAAAAAATAAAATCCAGTATATTAAGGGGTGTTTGGCACTAAACCTAAAGTGGGTAAATTTGGTTAATGCTGTGGGTTGGGTAATTAGGCCTAGTTTAATTAGCTAAAATAAGTATTTATAATCTGTTGTAATAGGTTTTTAAAGTCTTAAATTAACTTTTTAGGTAATAAGTAATTATGGTTATAATATGTCATAATTTTATCTTTTAAGATAGCTTATTTAGTTTTAAATTGATTAAGTAGAATTAGTTGTGCATTTCATGTTTGTTTGAGTCCAAAATACAGTAG
Source organism: Tanacetum coccineum (assembly GCA_026074375.1). NCBI lineage: Eukaryota > Viridiplantae > Streptophyta > Magnoliopsida > Asterales > Asteraceae > Tanacetum > Tanacetum coccineum. The sequence continues at coordinate 27,614 of BQNB010046656.1, forward strand.
AAAGAAGCATTTCTAGGAGTACTTTTGCCATTTATGGTTTGAGTCAAAACTGTCAAAACCAGTTTAAGATTTGAAAAGTCCTATTTTTAGGCTCAAAATTTGATAAGCTTAAATAGATTTTAGACTCTGAAAATTGTAGCATAAGTCCATTAGGTACAGAGCTCAAACTGTATAAGCTTAATTTGTCCTTAAAAGTCTTTAATATAGCTTAAAATTAAGCCTACATATGGCTTTTGTCTTTTCACTAACCAAACACTCAGCATGCTATTGAGTGTCATAAGCCTTTTTCATAAGCCCTTTTGAGAGCTTAATTTTGTTTTAAAATCTTTTTGTATTAGTGATCCTTGTAGCTTATTAGCTAAGCTTTTCAGATATATAAGCCCTTTATCCCAATATTCTATTTTCAGGCTTAAAAATAAGCCCAAAAGTGCCCTTTTGGGGCTGTTTGACTTATGTACCTCCCCTGGTGCTGAGATTGCTTTTTGTGCTTATTTTGCTTAAGTTTCTTATCTCATTTTGCTTTTAAATGCTTTTTAGGTATAGTTAAGTCATTTTGCTTATTTGTTAGTACATTATGTTTTTTTAGCTTTTTATAAGCATTATAGCTTAAGAGTGATTATAGCAGTACTAACCAAAAAGTTAGTACTGCCAAGAGTTTTAAGCCTTTATCTGGCTTATTTTGTTGCCCTTCCTAGCTTTTTCTTGTTCATCATTGTTAATTAGATGTAGTCAGTATTTGTGCATGCTTATTTCCCTTTTTCCTTTGCTTAATTGTGCTTAAAAAGCCAAAAAGAATAAGCCATTTGTGCCCTTAGTCATTTTAAGCTTTCTGTCCGTTTTTCATTAAGCTTTTCCAGCTTATTTTCAAGCATTCATAAAAAGTGCCAGTTGAGAAAAGTGCTTATTTACATGTGTTTTACAAGTATGTGCCAAAAAATTAAAAAATAATAATTACTGTAGCATGTTAAAAAAGAGAGGCCCAGGACTCGAACCTGCGACCTCTCTCTTAAACACACACACTCTTACCATTGCGCCCTTGGGTCTTTTCTGTAAGACTCTTGGGTGCTTTGGTATTTAAGGCTTTTTAGCCCAATAAGCCATCAACCTTTTTAGGCTTTATAACAGTTTATTAATAAGCTGTTTTTCCAACTTTACATTTTCTTAGATTCCTTGTAGTGTAATTTAATTTCCCTGAGTTTTTTAGAAATTTTCATAATCGTTTATTATTTTTTATAATTAATTTAGATTAAATCTGTAATTAATTCATAATAAATAAAATAATAATCAAAAAAATAAAATTCTTTTTTTTTTTAAAATTTCTTTTATCAAATAGAACCTAGGAAAAATAGAATTTCAGTTGTACGGTTAAATTTACAACTTTTCGTTTTTTAAAGAACGGGAGTGAATCCCGTTCTTGTTTTCCTTGTGTTTTTAACCTTAGACGCCTCCGTTTTTAATCTAGTTTTTTTTATTCTTTCTTTTTAGTCATTTAGAGCATATTAAAAGTAAAAAAATTTAATTGTAGGATTAAAATTTAGGTTTTTAACTCGCGTTTTTACGTTCCCGTTTTAGGTTTTAAGTTATATTGCTTTCGTTTTAGGTTTTCTTTTGCTTGTTTTATGCATTTTAATTGTAGTAATAGAAAAACCAATCATAACCTCGTTCCATTCAAACATCTATTATCAATTCGTCATTCGACTTTCAATTGCACACCTCGTTGGGACTTAACGACCCGGGAAATCAAACTTCCTGATATATTGATTCTATTTGTGAATTTTGACTTTTTGCCTTGGTCAAGGGCAATTGGTCGGGATTTGCATTGCCTAGTATTATATATATACTATCAATCGAATCACGTGCCATGCTCCATCTCCGTTTTTGGGTGGTTTTTCCTAGTTATTAGTTTTTAATTAGGTCCTCTGATTCCCACATATTACTTTTAAGGTTAATGGGTATGGCTCCTTAGAACTCTACCATCCTCCTAAACACTAAGTTATCCTTAAAAGGATTGAGCTCAGCATCTCTAGCAATTTCCTATTCTCTGGGTAAATGGCAGTCTTAGAAGTCCTTCCTAACATAATAAGGGGTTCGTGCGCCTATTCCATCTAAGAGAGGTCGTGGTTTGTATGACTCCCTTTTTCCAAGTGTAGTCCAATAAGGTGCTTCCTCCTCACTTAAGTCTACCCCTTTTACTCCGAATACCGACCTAGTGATTCCTTCCCCACCGCTATTTTGGCCATCCTACAATCTATAACTGCGTTGGCGGTAGCTAGGAATCCTCTCCCTACTAGCAAAGGGGTCTCGGGGTCCTTCTTCATATCGATCACGTAGAAATCATTTAATAGTTTTAGTTTCCCTATGTGGACTTCTACGTCTTTAACAATCCCAACGGGGTAGGATTTGGTTCCGTCAGCTAACCCAAAGATATGGTCAGTCTCTTCTAATAATCCGATGTTAAGTTTTTTGAAGAGGTAAAGTGGGATTATGTTCACACATGATCCTAGATCAGCCAAGGTGTCGAAAGGTTTTGAGTCCCCTAATCTACAAGGTAGAGTGAATAGTCCGGGGTCTTCCATTTTCGCAGGTATTTCTCCTTGGACAAATGCTGATCTGTTTTTGCCTAGTTCTAAGCTTTCTACGTATTTATCTAATATGGCGTTATAGATTGGAGCGTGAGCTAGGACTTCAAGAACCGGTAGGTTAAGATGCAAATCCTAGAATTCATCTTCAAGAGTTGGTTTGGGCTCTTCTGGTTGTGGTGGTTCGGTTTCAATCTTGGGTTGCCGCAGGCTTGTTTAGGAAATGGTTGCCTCCTTAAAATGTGCCTTGATAGCATTGATTGAGTTGGAAGGGTGAGATGAGCATTGGGGATCGATTGTTGGGTAAGAACGAGCAGACGAGACTGGATGAGTCCCCAGTTTCGGGTTCTTAACTTTGTCGCTAGGTAATGTGCCCGCTATTTGATTAGTGATAGCCTTCAACACTGTGTCTATTTTGTTGGTCATCTCACCTTGTTGTCGTTTGAAATTGGCTTCAAACTTAGACAACCTGGCGTCTTGAGATGCCATGAACTCGGAAACCAGTCCTTTTATATTTGATTGGTTGTTAAAATTTTAAGGACGGTTGTTGAAGGAACAGTTTGGGATTGAACCGTTAGGTTGGAACCGGTTAGGTAGGCTTGAAAAATTATTTTGAGAGTTTTGGGGTTGTCTCCACCTAAGGTTTGGGTGACTTCTCCATGACGGATTGTAGGTGTCACAAAGATTGTTTTGCTCGGCCATGAAAGTATACCACTTACCTCCCACTTCATCGGTACGCGAGGATGCGTATTCAACAAAGGCTTGTTCGGGATCTTCCATGTAATACTGAGTGTCGTGGGGACTATTGCAGATCTCACATGAGGTAGTGATTTTGTTCACTTTAGTAGGTTGTGTTGGAGCAAGATAAGCTTCCATCAAGCATTAAACTTGATTTTCGAGCTCGATTAGACGGCGGTCAGATGTACTCAGGACATCTTGAGGCAAAGCGATGCCTTGAACGGCTTAGCGAAATCTCTTAGGTCATTCAAACTTTCGTTGTCATAGAGGGCTAGGTCCTCTAATAATGCCTAGGATTATTCATCGTTTAGGTCACGAAGCTTGCCACCGGCCGATTGGTCAATGGTTTATCTTGTGACAGGATTGACATGGTCATAAAAAATTTAGACTTAGAGCCAAAGGCCGATGCCATGATAAGGGAATTTTTGTAGTAAGTCCTTGAAACGAGTCCATTCTTTAGATAGAGATTCTCCAAGATGTTGTTGGAACATCATGATATCATTGCGGAGTTTTACGGTCCTTCTCGGTAGAAAGAATTGAGTAAGGAATCAGGTAGTAAGATCCTCCTATGTGGTGATGGATCCTGCTGGAAGACGTTTAAGCCAATTGCTAGCTTGATCACGAACGGAAAATTGAAATAAATGCAGGCGCGTTCTTTCCCTATTGTCACCGTCAAGGTCAAGTAAGTCCACTAGTTTTAGGAAATCCTTGAGGTGTTGGTTTGGATCCTCGGACCAAAGTCCGAGGAATGAGCATCCGTTTTGCACCAACCGGATGGTGTCGGATCGAAGAGGTACCACATTTTTCCCTACGGGGAGCTCGATGCTATTCCTATAGCCCTTATGGCTAGGTTTGGAGTAGTCTCCTAGAGCGCGGACATGATTCTCGTCTCCCATGGTGGTTGACGAGAATAGGTTACGAAACAGATAACAGAAAGAACATATAGACTATGAGAAAGCTAATATGTGGAAATTAAATCTTACTTGAATGGATTTAAGCAAGTAGAACGAAGCTAAACTATTATCAGAACCTAACTATTCCCCACGCAGCGGCGCCAAAAACTTATTGCGGTTGTCGTAAAGGACTTCTACAAGAAGTTTTACAACTCCCTAGGCAATGTACCTAACCGTTGTAGTGTAGTATAGGCAAGACTCATGGGTTGTTATTTTTCTCTAGGGGAATAGGTTGGGAAGGCTTGATCACGGCCTAACAGAATTCTAAGGGTTGAGAGAAGATTCTTTTTGTATTTTTATGTTTTATGAAAGCAGTAAATCATATGTTTGAGAGATTGATTGGTTTTAGCTATTAAACTAAATAATAAACTAAGCTACTGGTGATAACAATATAATAAAAGATTGTGTTTATTTAATCATGTATTACTCGCTAGATTGCTTCTCCTAGTGTTGTTGCTTTGTCACACTTGTGATGATCTATGTAATTATTTCCTAAATCATGAACGAATTACACGAACCCGCCGTCTATTTAATATTCCGTTAAGGCAA
>BQNB010046657.1:864-43572 GCA_026074375.1 Tanacetum coccineum
AGCCATCGAAAATACTTGGGAATGGTGAGGGATTGCCAACTTGGCACTTATACAGCTGGGGGGTTGATAGAGGAGTGGTTGAAATGATTTTTCTAGGGTGTTGAGTGGTTTTGCAGGGTAGAAGTATGGGACGACCTCCCTACTCTGCAACTGGGTTTTGTTTTGGGCGGGAAGAATGGAGTTTGGGTAGGTTGGCAGTTTTGGCCCCTCCTTTCTTATAACTTTGTTGTAATTTTCGCCCTTTTGTGATATAACTTTAGGGGTTTGGCAGAAATGGCCCCTAAAGTTATACTTCACCCTCAAATTTCGATTTTAGCTCTTGTCTTTTTGTAACCCATCTTAAGGCTTGGCAGATTTAGTCCCTTAAGTTGTGTTTTCTTCACTTGGTTGACTTTAGACTTTGATTTGACTTTGTCTTTTCCATTCCGTGCTCGGTTTTGTCTTTTGTTCCTTTTCTTGAATATCCGTTCCTGCACAATTCAAATGCAAACATACAAATATAATGCATTTTTGGTACGTTCATAGGCATTTAAGTCCGTTTTTAATGGAGAATGGTATGTGTAATTAAGCACATACCAGTCAAACTGTTACTTGATGTAATAAATACCAATGTTGGTGCCTATGCACATGGGTCAAATAAGCTTTTGGAAACAAGTCATGATACATCTAATAAATTTTTCAAAACTGAAAATTTTATCAAGGGTCTAAATTTTAATATCATAACTTGGAATCATCTTAACAAAGGGATGTCATTCATTTTTCTAATCAAGAATTTGTATGTGCCATTTGGTATCCCGTTCGACCCCAAATTGTTTTATAAGGATGGGATTAAATTGGGGCAAGTCTAACTTAAAGATTTTTCTGTAAACAAAAGTGCTTGTCGGGAGACAACCCGGAATGTATTTTCAATTTTTATCGAGTCTGCCTTCCCAGACTGTCTATACGGCGTATCCAAACCTCATGGATATGACGTATTGACTATCTGGACGTTATCCAGTCTTTATTTTCAGCACAGTCTATACGACGTATTCATTAAATGAATACAGCTTATACATGTATCAATACGGCGTATCTTGGGGAATGGATACGGCGTATCGACTTCCTGTACAATTTTAGTTACTTATTTCGAGTCTAACCAAACAAATACACTGAGATAAAATTGCATTTGTTTTCTGAGAATTTACACAAGACCTCGTGAAAGAAATATCAACGAATATTGGTGGAGAATTTACGAATCTAGAAATCTTGAAGTGTTGGAGTCTTGAAACTTCAAGATGGTTGTTCAACACACGATCTTACTCATAAACGCAACTTGGAGAATCTACTGAGCAAATCTCAGGGGAGTTTCTCATTCTAATTCTTTTTAATTCCCGTATTTAATGTTTTATATATACAACGAGGACATTGTATAATTCAAGTGGGGGGATGGAATTAGAATGTTTACTTGTCCTAAATTTTCACAATAAAAGGCTTAAATTATGCTCAAATTTAAAACTTTTTAAGCATACTTTTGTGAAATTACTTGTTACATAACCCGCACATAATAACCCTTGATAGATATTGTGAGGATTTAACCTTTCCGTTTCCAAATGTTTACCCAAATTCCACAAAATATAAGTGTGCCGGTGATGTTATAGACTTTAAAACTTGGCTTGGTGTAACACCCCCAAAATGGGTCGCAGCGGAATAAGGATCCGGGGCATGTTACTTCAAGATCAACAGCACAAGATATATATAAGAACGACACAAAAGTCGTTTAAATTGATACATTGGATTTAAATAAAAGACATATTACAAAAGCTTGTAGCTTTACTTGTTCTTTGTTTAATATTACAAAAGATAACATAGATTTCCCAAAACATGATGCACATAAATCTTTATTTGTTTCATTAGACCCTTACTCTTTAACACTTACCCTGTTAGATTTTAAGATTAAATTTACAGTTGCTAGTTGCTCTAAAGTGTAAAAAGTTTGTATTTCCCAAGTTCTTGTGTCATTTTCTATCTTTGGTTGCGGTTGGTAATTTGCAATTGCAAAATGGGAATTGTATATTTGTAGTCAAAGTCTTATGTGATTTTTACTACATTCACTATTAGTGGTGAATCGAAAGAGACAAAGAATTACCAAAAGAATTATTCGGAATTATTATAATCGTGAAGATGGTGGAACTACACCGAGATTTAAAGTTTAGTTAAAAAAATGAGAAAAATACAAAAAAGAGAGAAAAGTTTGAAGATAATCATTTCGCAAAGAGCATTACCGAAGGAATAACATGAAGGATCGATTATTCGTTGATTCGTTACAACAAAAATCAACGATGGTAGAGTATTGTACAAAGTGGAATATTTCGCCACTTACTTGTGAGTATGTAAGTTTTTGGGGATGATTGGGAAGTTGACTTTATGGGAACGCCAATCTTAGGTTGTTTTTTTTATCTTTGGATCAAGACGTTGTAATAGTTGTGTCTTGGTCATAATAACGGTCAGGAAATAAGTGTATTAGCATACTTGTATCTTAATATTTTCTACGGGTTTCTTGATCTTATTTACAAACAATTTTACTTCCTCTTACCTTATGATTAGACGTTTGTTTTGTCGAAAGGGGATGTGATTCGCAGCGTGTGTGTTATCCCGTAGATTAGGGTGTGTTTGCATGTTCAGCTGCCTCGTTGGTTTTACGTCTTTTGGTGAGGAAAGTTAGAAGGTTCCTACCCTATATTACTCTTACTAGTCCTAATCTTTAGCTTTTTTGAGGGTAGGGAGGAAATAAGCAGTCAACATGTGTATTCCCGTGATTCGGGTTGTGGCTGTGTGGTCTTTGTCGCCCATCATAGACATTGAGGATCGATGACAGATTAGTTAGAGTATTCAACGTACGCCTTCTTCATCAAAAAACCCATATTTACCTGTTAAATATTGTTACTCTTTGGCTTTAGTGGTGGAGATGTGTATCATTGCCAAGCTTATGATAGAATACTCATCACGACCGAGCAATTGAGCGAATTAGTTACATGTTACCACATAGATTAGTTGAGTGATTTGAGTGCTTTCATCTTCCTATTTCGTGAGGTGTTTAGTTGTGTACTTCTAATAGATCGAATTAATGCTTTAACGGAAAATATCCTTAATGATACATGATATGTGTGAAAACACATATCTGTTTTATATCAAAAATGGCCCTAAAAAGATAAAATTATGCATAAAATGCTTGTATATTGCTTGTTTTGTCTTTGTGATTGTGTAGGTACGGATATTGCAAAAATCTTAAGAAAACGGTTAAAACCGGACAAACACGGACACGGGAACGGATAGAGTGTACAAGAGCCGGGAGAATGCTTTCAAGGTCAACCAAAGTCAACCATTGGTCAACATTGGTCCACTACAAAAAGACAAAAACCCTCAAATTACCCAAATTTTCCGTTAATGTTAAACCAAATTCACATTAAAAACCCTAAACCCTAACACCGTTATCTCTTTATTTTATAAGAGATAACGGTCGTTATCTCTTATTAAAACCAAAACCATAACCTGTTACCCTTTACCCGAAGCCCAAAACACACCCGTGGCCCATTTCTTTTATAAATAACCCAAAACCCGGCCCAAGTCAACACCCATTGTCCCGGTCAAATATATCAAACGGATTAAAAATGAATAAAAAAGGGCGCGTATTACCATTTACTGTTCATCGTCTCTTCCGTTTAACCACATGCTCAAAACAAGGGGTAAAATCCAATTAATGACATGGCTTAATAATTCAAGTGCCAAGAAATGATGTGGCAGAGTTATACGTCATCCAAGGCTCTCATTGACTAAAACCCACAAAAATGACACGCAAGATATGGAAAGATGCACACGAGGACATGGAATTTTGCACTAAATTTAGTGCAAAAGAAACACAAGTTGTTAGCCTCAATTTATTGAGTCGAACAAGGAAGCTCGGTCACTCTACGATGGAGCTTCGGTCTTTAATTAGTTAATGTTGTAATTAAATAATATCGGGAATCGGGCTCGATAGATAATCTAATATTGTATATGTTTTGGGTTTAATCCCAAGCAAAACCCGAGCCCGGGTCCTAGTTAAATATCCTACACGTCGTAGGGATATATATAGAGATATTTTCATAATAAAATATCTAAGAAATCATAAATATCTAAATTTTTTTTCTATCTCTTTTTCTCTCATCTCTCTCTCACTCTCTAAATCTTTATCTCTTTTCTTCTTTCTAGTTTCTTGATTCGTGTTGTGATTTTATGAAGTGGAAGTGTTAATCGGGAACCTACAAGTGGAAGTGTTTCGATTCGTGTTATGAAGTGAAGTAAATTGGATTCCTACAATTGGTATCAATCGCCTCGGGTGGATTTCGTGGTTTTTTTTGTTGTTGTAAGTATTGAACTCGACAGATTTGGTTCATCATTCGGCAACCATAGTTTTCGTGGCTCATTTTGTTGTTGGAAAATCTCTCGGCTTCATTGGGTTATTCATGGTGGTACTCGGGTGAAAAGAAGAGAAGAACAAAACGAGTCGAAAGACGTTAGCACCGAACCAGTGGTAAACTCGTATCAACCGAACGAGTGGAAAACGTGTAGAACCGAACGAGTGGAAACACGTTAGAACCGAACGAGTGAAAAACGTTGGAACCGAACGAGCGGACTCGAACAAGCGGACTCGAACGAGCGGAATCGAACGAGCGGAACCGAACGAGCGGAACCGAACGAGCGGAATCGAACGAGCGGAATCGAACGAGCGGAACCGAACGAGCGGAATCGAACGAGTGGAATCGAACGAGCAAATTTTTTTGGACCGAACGAAAAAATTTTTTTAGAAAACTTGTGTGACGAAAAGGGTTTCAGTAAAACAGCCATAACTTTTGATCCGTAATCGTTTTAAGGCCGTGACCTCACAAATCGAAGAGAAAAACTGAACGGAATCACGCTGTAGACACACCCTTTAGCCTGGTTAAGGATTTTTAGAAGCCAGAAACACGATTATTCTATGAATTTATTGACATTTTTCAGTTTTTTTTGGAATTTTTCGCCGCTTGAATCCGAATCAAAATCACTCAGGTTTTCTATTGATTGAAAATCCCCGTTAAATGTCATTTAAGTTTTAATCATAGACGTGTAAAATCCCGTGAACCGTGCATTGCTTTTACCACAACCACAACTCAAATCACATCATTATCCACTTAAGAATCCAACAAGAATCTTGTTAACACTCACAATACACATAGAATTGGAAAAGAAAGATACCTTATCTTCGGGTCAGAGTTCGGAAATACGACAAATTGCAACTAATTCAGAGACAAATCAAAAGAAACGTTGCATGTATCTTTTCAACAACTTCATTGACACCTCAAGTGGTCTTTCAAACAACGACTACAAAGGAAAGTCGAACCGAGGAATGATGTCAAACGCGCATTTGCTAACACTCTTTGGTCAAATCTAGAGACTTTCACGGCACAATGTTCCTGTACAGGATCAACAACAAAAGCAACTTGACAACGAAGAATTTCAAGAGATTGGATCCATGTACCTTACTTTTAAAGTACACCATACATAGTTTCAGAAGTTCATCAAGTCCGGTTTTATAGGATGATGAAAGAAGTTGACATGAACACGCCAACAAAATTCCTCAATACACTCGACTCGATATTTTAGAATTCCGTACACACAGATCCAACACATGGAAACTGTTTAAGAAGTCGATTGGTGAAAGAGCAACAACAAAAATGGAGTAATTGAAAGAAGGGTGAATGAAGACATAATACCAACAACAGAGGAAAAGACTGATACGAGTAAAGCTTGGATGCATTAGAAGCTAGTTCAGTTATCCATGAAAGCAATTATAGTACCAGAACAAAAGAGCAGGATACAAGCATCCAGATCAAGGAATGATGCAACATGTTATGATGCAGATATTAGACCCATAAATAATGAAAGCCAATGGTGCGGAACAAACGAGTGTATTTTTTTTTTTTTTTTTTTTTTTTTTTTTTTTTTTTTTGGCTGAAATCAATATCTTTGCTACAGGACAAAACAGCATACTGACAACACTGAATCAATAAATGAAAAAAGGTTGGACCAGAATGCTAAACAATGTCATGACATACGTCCTTTGCCTGCTAAATTAACTGATGATAAGACAATTGAACTCTCAGATCAATCACTCGAGTCTGAAAATGTTTGTCTCAAAAAGATCGTTGCTCAGTTTCAAAATATTTTGGAAAACACTAGCACATGTATCAATCTTGAACAACGATTACTAATGGAAAACAATGTTTTAAAATCGGGCAACAAAGTCAATTTTTGAAAGAAAAAGGTAATGAAGCCAAGGTTAAACATGACATCGATGTAATTGAAACAATAAACATCGAATTGGAACATAAAGTAGGCTAAAAAAATGTTTTTTTTACTCAAGGAAAATGAGAATTTGACAAGGCATTACAAAGAAATGTTTTGATTCTATCAATACAAGAGATCTAAGAACAATAGAACACACAACTTCTTTGATTTCAACTAATGAATAAATTCAAAAGCTCAAAGTCATGAAAAAAGGATTTGCAGTTACAGCATTAAAAAATGAGTTAAGGAAATTAACAGGAAATAGTGTGAATACTAAGTTTACAAAACCATCAATCTTGGGAAAACCGGTTGGACAACCACTCAAAAACCAATCCGTTGTTAGATAACCGACTGCGTTTAAGTCCGAAAGACCTAGAATTTCAAAACCATGGTTTGCCTCCCAAGTTGATGTGAACAACAATTTGTCAAAACCAGTCACTACACATCATTTGCCTAAAGGAAAAGAATCTGCCCCTGCAAAACCTCATCACATGATTGCACCAAGCTGCAGATATCCCTAACCAATGTGAAAGCAAACAAGCTCTTAATGTCAGTGCATGTACTCTCTTAAGTACAGGTACATCGTTCAATCCTACAGAGGAAGGACTCAGAGTTTGGTAGCGAAAAAGAAAGATATCTCAGAAAACAGGGCTTCAAGGAATTTTGATCTGATGATCACAAAATGACGTTTGAACACAGCAGTTCAAGCCTCGGTCGTCAATGTCAAAAGACGTTTGAACACAACAGTTCAAGCCTCGGTCATCAATGTCAAATGGTGTCTGCTGAAAATAACACTTCAGGCCCCGTTCTTCAATGTTCAAAAAGACGTTTGAACACAACAGTTCAAGCCTCGGTCATCAATGTCAAATGGTGTCTGCTGAAAATAACACTTCAGGCCATGTTCTTCAATGTTCAAAAAGACGTTTGAACACAACAGTTCAAGCCTCGGTCATCAATGTCAAATGGTGTCTGCTGAAAATAACACTTCAAGCCCTGTTCTTCAATGTTCAAAATGACGTTTGAACACAACAGTTCAAGCCTCGGTCATCAATGTCAAATGGTGTCTGCTGAAAATAACACTTCAGGCCCCGTTCCTCAATGTCAAAATGACGTTTGAACGTGACAGTTCAAGCCTCGGTCGTCAATGTCAAATGGCGTCTGCTGAAAATAACACTTCAAGCCCCGTTCCTCAATGTTCAAAAGACGTTTGTTCATAACAGATCAAGCCTCGGTCTTCATGGCAATGACTTCTGATCATAACCGTTCAGAACTCGGAATATTCACTACCACGTCAACGAACCTTACAATAGAGACAAACAAGCCTGGTTCCAATCAAGTACTGGTTATCTCCTCTTAGCAGAACAAGACAGCTAACAACACTACTCAAAAAGCGTATGGCATTACACTTACATTCCACCTATCCATACATAAGGTAGTTCAGAATGCTAAAGAGTAAACCAATACAGTTTATATATATTACAATTATACAACAAATCTCATAAAAATACGAATAACAGTTTTCCATCAACAGACAATCTTCTCGAAATGTATCTCATGGAATCGATAACATTTTACGTGCTTAGAAATGTCAATTTACATTGACACGGGTGTGTTAAAAAAATGAAGTCCGAAGCGAGAGTTCTAATATTTTCAAAACAGGTCATTTCTAATTTTCTAAATGGCTTAATGTGCAAATATCATTACATAACCTGGACTTCAAATAAATGAAGGTTATAACTTATCCTCACACGAGAAAATAACTTTTTACGGTCTTGAGCTGTTCTTACAAGACATTCAATTTTTTTAAAGCTCAAGGAACAAGGATAGTGTACGCTTCAAAGCCGCTTACCCCGTAGCGTTAGAAGAGAGAGTCCCTCTAACATATGGTTATTTTCAAAAAGTTGAACACTTTTTTCAAGAATTTCCTCGGATGACAATTCATAATCTTCAAAAATTGTGAGTTCAACACTCCATCCCACACAATGATTTAAAAGACAACAATTTCCTCAATTGGTTCTATTTTTGAGGTGGAGTTATTATCAAAAAACAAAGTTTTAATGTTCTTGGATACATCATCAACGACCATTCTTATGTATTCAAAACATTATCAAAAAGTTCCAAACCATTCATGCTGACCATATTTTCTCCCACAGAATTTTCAAGACATATTTTAATCACAAGGTATTTCAAAAACTAAGTGGTTTAATTATTAAAATAAGGTTGAGAAAATGTATTTTAAAATATAGATCTGAAAAAGACTCAAAGTGCTGAAGAAAAGGTTTTTAAGGTTTCGATCTTATACCAACAACAATTTTCTTAATTTCATGACGATTCTGAAGTAATAAGGTGGTATAGGTTAAATCAATCTATGATCCAACAAACCGAGGATCTACCCAATGATATTCCCAAAGTTAGAAATAGCAGTCCTTAGGTATGATTGGAGATGAATGTATATGGAGAATAATGCCGACTAAGAATGGATTCAATTACACTGGAACAATCACAACAAGGTGTTAGTAATGACACCTGTGTAAGCATTGAAGGCGTTGAAGAATGAAAAAGAAATGTATGGATAAAGGGTCCTAAAGATAAATTAAGCCCACCACAGCTACTTGAATGGCCGACAACTCCAGGCGTACAATACAAAATCTATTCTAATAATTCCAAGATGATTGCTAGTAATGATCAAACGAACATGTCAAGTTGGAACACCTATTGCATTGCAATTAGACCATACCCTGTTTTCTAGCACAATTCGGTAGACTTTTATCTCATACAAAACATGTATTTCACATCACTGTTCTCACGGAGGCTACATAAGTTATCTATTGACATCGTCAATCCGAGATTGTTGATATTGAATAAGTGGCAAACTGCTCCAGCCTCCGAATACTAAAACCAAAATGCACTAATCGAGTCTAGAGCCAAGAGATCAATCAAAATCTCGTTAGGACACATTCCATTTCAAACACTTGTTGAACATCATCAGGTTCACAAGCTGTTATCAAGAGTCCACGCAAATAACATTGTTGAAATTGTGCCAAAACATTCAGAGTGAACTCTTTAGTATACACAATGACTAATGGAAAACCTTCCAGTTGTCATCATCAAACAAGCACTTCGTAGGTGGCATGCGAGATTCAATATGAAATCACCACTTGTGACAACTGGATATCGATTTGGTCCAGTAAATGAATTGACGGTTGATGAATTTTGATAAAAACATGACACTCTCGATGTGTTACAAAAACTCTTTAGCGAGTGACACGTCGATTGATTTTCAAATCAATTTTCTTGTTTATCACTAACGTAAACCTGCAGGTCACAACGGTGGTAACGCAACCTCAATCCCATTCAAATGCTACAATCCTACGAAGAACCATAACAATCTAGAAAGCTCAATATTTTAAAGACAAAGACTTCCGCTAACTCGATTTAAAGCATTTCAATGATATATGCAAAAGTATGAGCAAATTGGACAAAAGGATACAAGATCGCAAGATGGCATAGACGATAAAGACAATGACTAAGGCTCAAATCAAGATCGCAACGCATGAAGAAACAAAGCCTCAACAATAACGAAGATTAAAGACCAAGAACACTCGAGCATAAACGACAAAAGTATTCTCACTGAACTCATGAAGGATGAGGTCATCAATTAACTCACTTCGGGTGGAGATTGTTAGCCTCAATTTTATTGAGTCAATAAAGGAAGCTCGTTCATGTGTTCAAGACCTCACTCGGGGAGATTGTTAGCCTCAATTTATTGAGTCGAACAAGGAAGCTCGGTCACTCTACGATGGAGCTTCGGTCTTTAATTAGTTAAAGTTTAATTAAATAATATCGGGGAATTCGGGGCTCGATAGATAATCTAATATTTATATGTTTTGTTTATAATCCAAGCAAAACACCGAAAGCCAAAACCCGAGCCCGGGTCCTAGTTAAATATCCCGCGCGTCACATTAAATGTGTAGGGGTATATATATATATATATATTTAGATATTTTCTAAAAATATCTAAATATATATAGATATTTTCTTTTTAGAAAATATCTAGTTTTTCATAATATCTAAATTGCTTTCTCTCTTTTCTCTCATCTCTCTCTCTCATCTCTCTCTCTCTTTTCGATTCTCTCTCTCTCTAGTTTCTTAGTTCGTGATTCGTGTTATGAAGTGAAGTTAATCGGGATCCTACAAGTGGAAGTGTTTCGATTCGTGTTATGAAGTGAAGTAAATTGGATTCCTACATTTTGAATTATATTTCCCTCCAAAACTCTAGTACAACTCCTTTAAGCCCATGGTATAACCCGGTAATGCATAACATTCAAACTAGCCATTTTCCCTCCAATTTTCTAAGGTATTTTGTACAACCTTCTAGTACATGTTACAAGCTTCCAATGCATAATATTTAAACATTCTTTCCCTCCATTTCAGCCCCTACACATCCTAAAAACTAAAACCCTAACCCGAAAACCCTAATGAACCCGTCACCCCCTAACTAGCTCAAACCAAGTTTAAACCAAGCAACCACCTTAACTCCACCATGACTCACCACTTTGCTAGCCACCTTCAGCACCTTGTCACCACCCTAGCACCCAAGCACTTCTACGAATGACCTACTTAAACAAACTTGCACACCAAATTGAACCTTGTCACCTCCTTGGTATGCCACACCCTTCACCAACACCTTGCACCTCATCATACTACCTTCCTAGCTCTCCTTAGTCACCATGGCTACACCTTGGTCCCTACTCCATCCAACTTGGCCACCACACCAAGTAAACTTGGTCCCTACTCTTGCTTTTGCACTATATATACACAAACACATACATACTTCTTCAATTCACCATTAAAACTTAAAACATCTCAAAGTTATGATCTAGACAAGCTAAGGAAGGTTAAGAAGAAAGTATAAGCTGTAGTAGAAGCCATAGAAGAGAAGAAAAGAAGTCTTTGATCCATCTCCTAAGTTTCGGATTTCATTTCACTCATTTTTGACCCATTTCACCCATTCGTGTACTAGTAAGATTTTCTACTCGTTCAATAAGCTCTTGTCTTGACTTAAATCCTTAATAAGCTCTATTAGATCATGTATAAGCTACTTGTTTAAGCCTTGAACCACAAACCCACACGGTTTGGTTTTCCTAAACCTAGCGAACCCATTTTGGATTTTTAAGCTCATGAGCTCTTTTCATAAGCTTCAAGCTTGTAAAACTTACTTATTTTAGCTTATAGTAATAAGCTATAAGCTACAAAATGAATTTGGATTTCAAAAATACAAAGATTATGGAATTTAGACTAAAAACGCAAAACATTTCATGCGTAGGGGTATATATTGTAAATTTTGAAATTATTAAACTTTTGGGCCAAAAACGTAATTATCCTAAAGTTAAACTTTAGGGGTTTGTTTTGCCATATTTGAAAGTTAAGGGTTAAATGTTTTAAAAATCATATATAAAGGGATTAAATTTGTAAATATATATATACCAAGGGTATATATTGTCATATTTATATTCTCAAAGGTATAAGATGTAATATTTTTGTATTAATTATAAAAATATATTTAAATATTATAAGACTCGATTTTATTAAAGCCCGACACATATGTCGTTATCATTCGTCGATCAAAACACTATAAAATAATTATGTTATATATTTAACATAATTTATCATCCACTAGCTTTTGAAGAAGCTTAAAAAGATAAAACCTTATTATTTAATCTATAACGTATCACGTTACTAGGGAGTTTCATGTTAGGGGATTTCATTTGGGTAGACGTTTTGACGAGTTGCTGGATTTACGATTTAAAGTGTCCTAGCTCCTCAAACGTTTACTACATGACATCTGGATTATGATAGCCCGAACAGTGATACAATGTTTTCACAAGTTAATAAACCAAATAAATAATTACGTTAAACTTTATGAAATAAAGTTTTGAAACAATCAAACTAAGACTTGACATATTACCCCAGGTTGCGTGACGAGGCTGTTTACTTCTAGTTGAATTAAATTTCAAATCAATCAACTACCTTATCAAGGTGAGTTCATAGTCCCACCTTTACATGTTTTCTAAACTCCATGGGGAGATACATGCTATAAACTAAGAATACAAGTATTTTCCAACTGTATGCTATCCTGATATATTATTGCCTAAGTACCTCTATTTGCCCTAAGGCCCCACTATCATGAACTATTAATTACTTGTAACCGAACGTACTGGTTGAGTAACCGCAAATGCCGTGAATAGATCTATTGGGACTAAACTTCCCCGTTCGGGTAGATAACAATGCACTACTATACAGACGCATATCATTTGAGGAACTCTAGGTGTTTGGCAAAGCACCCGCTGGGGCAATATCTTGTGAATGTCTTAAGGTTTCGGTGTCATGAGCTTAGTGCAATAATATAATATTGTTTATCATGATAATTGTATTCATTGCAATTATTATTATTACGTTGACTTGTATTCAACTATTACATTTCAAACCTGTGAATTTTACTCAACCTTTGTGTTGACCTTTTTAGCATGTTTATCTCAGGTAATTGAGCAACTTATGGCACGGAGTGGCATTGGACTTGAGGACGTCCAAACTTGTTATCATTCAACTTTTATGTTTTCAATGTATTTTGGGACCTCTGTTTGTAAAAATCTGATATGATATTAAATGATAACTAAATTTTCCAAAACGTCTCTTTTGAGTCGTTTTCTATGATTACACATCTTTTTAAAGACAAAAATATGCAATTGAAAAAATAGTTTCTAAGGCTTAATTTGCCCCCTACACTTATTTTGAATATTGTCCCCAATGTTCTACAAGTACCATAAAAACGAATAAATGGAAAATAAGAATAGCGAAAGAAACTAGTACTCCCATGGTTTTACTTAATATTGGAGAGAAAACAAGATAAGTCAGCTAAATCGTCATCCAAGAATCGCCCACGTTAAAATCCTAAGAACTTTTAGGCTTCTTCTCATCAAATATAACCTGCAAATCAAAGGCAAGAAACAACTACACCACGCGTAAAGTTCTATGAGATAATAATATACAACCTTTGTTTATAAAGTTTAGACACTACGAAAGTAATAAAGATAGAATGAATGTACTAACGTAATCTTGGTTTTCTGCAAGGATTAGGAAAATAAAAAATTCTTGAAATTTCACAAAATTAATTTTTCAAAAGTTTAAGAAAATACAAAATTTACTATAGCTGGAGTGGCGGCGCCGTCAGGAAGAATTCCCGACGCCGTCTCCATAAACTGTAAATAAATTTTTCTTCGTTTCTTGGAAAAAATTCTACACAAATATCCTATTAATTATTTCCTGTAAAAAATTACTGCATACACCACAAAAAAGATTAGTACAATCATATGACTCATAAAAAACACACAAGATGCAAGACACACGACGCAAATTAATCTAAACTATTTATTTTACATGTTTGAAAAAGGTTTTTAGAAACCGAATATTTTCCCCTAAACTTATTTGATGCAAAATAACTTTGATTGTAATTAAGACGAAGTTAAAGACAAAACAAAACATGATCACATATAATTCAAACATAAAAGAACAAACAATAAAGAATAAAACACACGACACTCCTAAAATGCAAGAAATAAAAGATTGGTTTGCCTCCCAATAAGTGCTTGTTTTTGTTCGAGTCACGAGCTTGACTATACCCTTATTTAACAGTTAAAAAGGGGGGTTCCCCTACACTTAAGGTCAAGTGTGGGTGATAGTAACGGTACACACAATTGTGGTTAGAAATATCTTTATGTTAAAAAATTGGTTGTTGAATTATATGCTCCAAATGGTGTGATTCTTTAATCATACCCTTTTCTAATTCTTTTGGCCTAACGGGTAAATTAAGTTCTTCTCCAAGAAAAGAAACTTCTTTGGATTCTAATTGCCAATCATCTTCTATCATCTCCAAATTTGAAAGACCAATACCTAGGGATCCACTATGTGTTAATATACCCGATTTAAATCTATAATGTTTCTTAGGGTCCTTGATCGTGCCGTCGTGTAGGTGTATTTTATGATAGTTCAAGTTTATATTTATATTTTGCTGACTTTACCTAAAATAACACTTTAAAGGACAGTGTACTCGGTCATATGAAGTTTCATGGTAAGTAGGGTGTCGATCACTAAGAACGACAACTAATCTTTTATTTTATCAATATTTTGGTTAACTAAACTAAGTTAATTTAAACTATGTTAATTCTTTTCTATGTTAAACCTACGCTAAACCTATGTTAATCCTATTTCTAATGGATAAAGGGGGTTTTCAGCCTGAGAGACTGGCACAGGTTTGTGGTGACTTAGATCTACTTAAGACACAATAACACACGCAAGCAAACAGAAAAAAGATAGAAGAGCGGTCTAGCCAAATATAAGAAAACTATATTAACCATGATTAGATGGTATCTTCCAGAATATTTATTACTTTAAAGGATCACTAGATGGTATTCTGGAAGATACCATCTAGCCATATATGTGGTATCTTTATTTCTTTGTGGTCTTTTGTAAAGTGCAGGCACATATATGCGGTATCTTCCTTGATGGATACAGCGTATAGGATGTCAGAGTTAGTTTCTTCAAAAGTCTTCGTTTAAGCTCGAGAATGGGTGCCTTTTTGCTAATCTTCACCAAGTACTCCATAATTACTGTAATTCTTAAATACAAACGATTAAGTAGCAATTCTTGCAATAATCATACAAAATGGGTTATTTACATGGGACAAGTGATGCTATAAAAGTGACGTTATTAGATGTCATCAAATATCCCCCCACTTGAATCCTAGTTGTCCTCAAGTAGCCTTTAGAAGTTTATGAAAATATATCCCTTAGGAGTTTTTCCGTTAAGCATTTATTTGATCAATTTACAAGTACACAACCAAACACCTCACGAAATAGGAAGATGAAAAAACTCAAATCAACCAACTAATATATGTGGTAACATGTAACTAATTTGCTCAATTGCTCGGTCATGACGAGTATTCTATCAAATGCTTAGCAAGGATACACATCTCTGCTACTAAAGCTAAGGAGTAACAAGTTTATAAAGGGAAATTAGGTTTTATTTTAAAGGCTTAGGGTTGATCATTCTAACAATCTTTCACCAAAAGTACCACACCAAAAAGGCAGCTGAATCACACATATATGGCCGTAACGACAGAATAGACATGTATGTTTGATCACATCCTCATTTGAGTTTAACTAAGGGTTAGGACGAAGAATGATATAGGGTGTGGATCTTCTAACTTTCACCAAAAGTAATAAACCAACAAGGCAGCTGAGTCACACATACATGGCCGTAACGACAGAATAGGCATGCATGACTCGATCACATCCTCGTTCGAGTAAAACCTAAGGTTAATGATTAGGAAAGGAAATAAATTGTTGTTAAATAAAATTCACGAAACAATTAGATTAAGTCCAAATAGATAAGGGTTAAGTTGCTAGACACTTTTTCTCGACCGTTACCATGATAAAGACTCATAAATATTTTCATAAACATCTTGATCATAGATCACCTAAGTTGGCGTTCCCGTAATGGTCAACTTCCCAATCATCCCATACTTTACATACTTTTACAAAGACAAGTGGTGATATCTACCACTTTATACAAAACTTTACATCGTTGATTTAAAACCACGTATCAACGAATAATCGATCCTTCAAATAATTCCATCGGTTTAAGCTTTTACGAACCGACTTTTAAACTTTCCTCCTCTTTTTTTGTTGTAATTTTTCTAATTTTTTTGATTTTTTTTCATACATACTACGAATCTCGGTGTAATTTCACTATCTTCACGATCATAATAACTCCGGATAATTTCCTCCATGATTCTTTGTTCTTTGGACGTACCAATAATTGTGATGATAGTACAAATACATGAGTTTTGACTATTTTTTACATTCCTATTGCAATGTGCAAATTTCCCAACCATACCAAAGATAGAAAATGACACAAGACACAGGAAATACATACTTTACACTTTAAGCATCTAGCAACTAATACATGGACTTAATCTAATAGGGTAGGCTAAGGTGTAAAGGTGTAACGAAACAAATAGTTGGTGTTATCCTAAAGGATTGGCTCTATAGGTTTTTCTAGGGGTATCTTACTCTTAAAATGAGAGTAACAAAGGGTTTATATCGAGGTTAACTAACCAGTAAAGTAAGTTAATAATACAACATATAAAGGCTTTTTGGGGTTAATCCTAGAAATTTACCAATTTAAACAAGTTACTCCATCTAATCCATAGTACTCATTATTGCGGTCTCGAATAGATATACCAAGCCAAGTTCTAAAGTCTACAACATCACCGGCACACTCATATTTTTGTAAAACTTGGGTAAACATTTGGAAACAGATAAGACTGAGTCCTCACAATATCTAATAAGGGTTATTGTGTGCAGGTTATGTAACTAGTAATTTTACAAAAGTATGATTGATAAAAAATTAAATTTGAGCATAATTTAAGCATTTTAATATAAAAAATAAGACAAGTAACGTTCTAATTCCCATCCCCCCACTTAAAATATACAACTTCCTCATTGTATAGGTAAAACATTAAAAACAAAAAAATTTAAAAGAATTAAAACGAGAAACTCCCCTGATATTTTGCTCGATAGATTCTTTAAGTTGAGTTTATGAGCAATAATGTGTGTTGTAAATGCGTCTGGATACCAGCATGACTACAACACACACATTGGATTCCAGATGATTGATACTTCACCAACTTTGTCAATTTCTTTTCTAGCGAGGTCCTATGCAAAATATAGGAAAAACGTGCAAAATCCTATCTCTGGTATCCTACAGGGAACCAATACGTCGTATCCATAAACTGGAATACGCCGTATGGAGAAACCTGTAAACTGGAATATGCCGTATGGAGAAACCTATAAAAAGTATCAATATGGGTCAGTCTGCTGAATACGCCGTATCATGTACATGAATAGACAGAATTGACAATAAAGTTTTAAAATGCAAAAAAATAAAGGACTAATAACATCCATACATTCAATACGCCGTATGGTATGGAGCAAATACACCGTATTGAGATCTGGGAAGTCAGACTCGATAAAAATAAATAACAATCCGGGTTGTCTTTCGGGAAGCACTTTTTTTTCAGCTAGTCTCTAAGTTTGACTTTTTCTTCAGCTTCCTTCACTCGGTGCGCGTCACCGTCTACCCTTCGTCCATCCTACAAAATATTTCTTGGTTCGTGCGGATTGCTTCTTTGCTTGTACTCTTCATATAACACCTCGTGTTTTAGGTCATTGTACGACATTATGTAATGCACAATTTATTTTTAGGGTTTTACGCGTTTTCTCTTAAACCGTAAACGTTAAGTTAAATCGCGTAAACTAAAAATGATCATTCAATGTAAACGGGAATTAAACAATTAAATGTTTACATCAAGCAAGTGTTATATGATTATTTAGAGGATAATTATTAACATTGCACATTTTATTTTTATTGGTTACGTTAAGTGTTTACGTTTCGCGATAAAGTACGTTTAAGCCTTCCCGGAAGCACGTTAACTTATCTACGCTTCATCAAATACCAAAAATTTGTACTCAATACTTAAAGTTTATTTAAAACTTCAAGTATTTATCACTTTATACATATTCATTATGAAGGAATTCAAATCATAACTTACAATGTACAAGTTATACATTTTTCTAAGTCTATACTACATTATACTTTATATAATACAAGTATACATTATATAAATGATCAAATACATATCTAACTTATACATATACATATATTTCGTGTAATATGACTAGGATAAGCCAAGATGAGACCAAGAACTTCACAAATATCTTTATACATGCATCTTGTATCAACTTGTATCATGACTAGACAAAGATAAGCCCTAAATAAGCCTATCTTTTTCTTAGTCATCTTTATCAAGCTTGCCACCTTGCAAGAACCAACTAGGCACACAAATATCTTCCTAGTAGTATATATATGCATGCATGGTGAGCTAAGAAGGCCATTCTCTTCATTTCCTTTGCTAGAAAATCACAAAATCCTTCCTTTGCTCTCATATCAACCCACGGCTCAAAAACCTTACAAAATCAAATCCATAGCTTGATTTTCTATCATTATACAAGCATACACACATCATACTTAAGGTATTCTAAGAAGAATTGAAGGGTTGGTTAAGCTTTGAAAGGGTTTTAAGAAGATATTGCAAGATTAGGGTTTTTGGTTGAAATTAGGGTTTTCACCTAATATTTTCAAGCCAAGGTTGTTAATCACAAGGGTGTGATTGTTATTCTCTTCTCTACTTATCCACACAAGGTTATATATAAGGCTTTACCTTTTCATAACTAAGATTTTATGTGTTCATATGTTATATTTAGCTAAATCACCATCTAGGATACTTTTGAATATGTAAAATGAATTTTTACTTATTGTCAATGTTTTGTGAACTTATTTACATGCCATATGAATGCTACTATGATGGTAAAAGGGATGTATAAGTGTTATAACATGATGCTTAAGAGTAAACATATATATGAACAAATTAGGGTTTCTAAAAGTTTTCTTATTAAGTTAGATGTGAAAGTATTGCAAGGACTTATGCTCTTGATACTATAGACTCTCTTGGGCAAAACATGACCTAATGGACCTAATATATGTAAGACATAAGATATTAAGGGTTCTAATGGGTTTGTAACAAAGTGGTAAAGCTAAAAAGTCCTAAAAACAAGTTTTAAACACATTTTGGAAAAAATATCTTAAGGGGCTGTTTGTAATTCTAAATTTACATATATGTTTTATGATTTTATAAAATACTACATGTCACAAGGATCGAGGGGTCATAAAGAACTCGAAAAACCGATTAATAACGAAGAAGATACGTTATTTACAAGTTTACGATAGTTAATACTTTTATAAAACAATTTTTATAAAAAGTACTATTCATCACAGAAACTTATACTTTATAAACATCAATAATATGATAAAACTTTCAATTACGAGAACGTGTTCGAAAGAATCGCTAAAAACGGAGCTATAACGATTTAAGATACGGCAAAAACGGGTTTTACGTTAATTAAAAAGTATAAATGATTTTTTAGCTTGTTTTTATTTTGGGGACAACAAAAGGGTAAATAAAAAAACATATTCATCCAAGATTCTCAAAAATCTAGAATGTGATATTATGATCCATCGTCTTAATAACGTTAGCGTGGGTGTAAGAAACGCGAGAAAGGGCTTAAAAACGACAAAGTCTATTGCCATTTTACTAAAGGCGTAATTACTAAACGTTTTTCTTTATTAATTACCGATTTCATTAAAAAATAGATGGTGATATAGCTATATAGAATATATATGTTATTAGTTATTGAAGTGCTATATTACTAGGGAATTTCATAATGAGGCTTCTTCGGATGGCGTATTGACGAGTTGTTGGATTTACGATTTAAAGTGTCCTAACTCCTCGTACGTCATGTCATGACCTCTTAAATTATGATAGCCCAAACGATAGTACGATGATAACTATATAGGATTTATTACAGTTGTTGTTAGACATCGTACTTGAATACTGATTCGACTATTTAACTAGTTGCATTCGGGCATTAGCGCTGACGGTTTTTACTTGGGATATTTTAATATCAGTATACTCACTCAAGGTGAGTTCATAGCCCCATGTTTTACAATTATTAAATTACAAGTTTTTGGGGTGAGAAACATATGCATGTTTTACAAATTGGACGCAAGTGTACATTTTATCATGATTACGTTTTGCCTAAGTAGCGATAACCCACTATGCCCATGAATCATGAACTGTCAATTACTGGAATGTGAGCGCGAATGATTATAGATAGATCTATTTGGGATTGACCTCCCCGTTCGGGTGACTAGCTATCACTGGAAACGAACGTATATCATGTCGGATACTGGATGTTACGGGTTGAACATCATCACGGGCAATGTAGGCAATATTTATATATTGTATTCAATTATGTCGAGCTTCGGTGTCATGAGCTTAGGTAAACGTAATTACATTTTTGTGATGTCTGCATCTGTTGCATTATCACTGGGAAAGTCTTGCGGTCCTGCATATACATTTACATAAACCTATGAAATTCACCAACTTTATGTTGACGTTTTTAAATGCAATGTTTTTCAGGAGGTCATTAAGCACGAGGTGCGAATGATACATTGGTGGTTATATTATGAAGTCATGCATTAAAGATTTAGTCGCATTACATTTTGTGTATCTGTTATGGGCTGGAAATCTTTGTAATAATAACAAGTAAACAAGTAAAGCTTCGGGCTTTTGTAACACATACTTTATTAAATCCAATGTATCAGTTTTAAACGACTTTTTGGTCGTTCTTATATTATCTTGTGTTGTTGATCTGAGAAGTAACACGCCCCGGACCCTTATTCCGCTGCGACCCTATTTGGGGGTGTTACACTGAGCAACCAAGAAAGCTTTAGAAGAAAGTTCAAATTCAGATAAGTCTTGATGAGGAAGTAGCTCAGAGGTTGCATGAGGAAGAGCAAGCAAAATTTAATGAAGAACAAGAAATGCTTGCAAGAGCAGAAAGAGCTGAGGAAGAAGAAGGTCATAGTTCTGCACAGGTTGAAGAATGAGATATCATTCAAGCAAGGATTAATGCTGATTGTCAATTAGCATAAAGGTTTCAAGTAGAGGAAAGAGAAATGTTTTCCATTTAAAGGGCAATCAAGGATGCTAGTAGAACCGATATGCAGCAGAAGAAGTTCATTGAAGTACATAGAGTAAAAAAACAAATAGAGGAGTAAACCACCAACCAAAAGTCAACAAAGAAAGATTATGTGCACCTACATGAAGAATATGGCTGGGTACAAGATAGAGGACTTCAAGAGAAAAAGTTTTGATGCAATCAAGGAGATGTTTGACAAAGATTACAAACAGGTAAATACTTGTGTACCTATGGATTCAGAGGGTGTACAAGATTGTAGAGTGAAGAGTTTGAGGTAGTGAAAAGCACCCCAGGGTGGATAGTGTTGTAGAGAGTAACAAGAGCAGAACTTGGTGAAGAAAGTGTTAACAGATAAAAGCTGAAAGAATAATGCTGTAACAACCCGAGTTTTAGGTAAACGTTTATCCCGAACTATAACGCTTATTTTTAATTACGTAGATAATTATAGTCGTTATGTTATATATGGTTTGATGAAAATAAGTAATAATAAGGTAAATTTCATTCCGTGATTTGGTTTCTATTTGTTTTTAGTGTCTAAGAAAGTTAGAAAATTTATTTTACTGCTCCGAGTGCGGTAAAAAATATAATTAACCCACCTCATTATTTTTGTTTTTTTCCGTTGTTTCTCTGGTTTGTAAAAACCGTGTTTATAATGTGTGTTGGTTGCAAGGTTTAGTTTTTATTAAAGGTTTTTTAAACCTATTTTTAGTGGGACGGGACTTAAAATATTTAAACTGTGACTGAGTCTTTGACCGAATTTTATTAATAAAAAGACGACTTGTACTAGTTTTACGAGATAATTATAATGGAGGGGTTAAAATTGCCAAATGATCAAAGTTCTTTTCTATAAAAGGGAGCTCATTTCATCACTTATTTCTTTTTAGCAAAATCATACTCTTCCTCCTCCTCTCTTTGTCTCCACGACCGGCCACCTAAACAAACACCCATTCTGGTCACTTTTTCCGACATGCAATACAATCCATTTATACCATAATAATTCTTGTGTCAAGAGCTACGTTTCCCACTAGAGGTGGCAAAACGGGCGGGCGGGCGGGCACGGGCACCGGGCAAAACGGGCAACGGGCTAAAACGGGCACGGGCCAAAAAAGACACGGGCTAAAACGGGCACGGGTTGCAAACGGGGCACTTATGGGAATAATGGGCTTTAGCGCGAATCTTATTATTTAATTTCTTTTCTATGGTTTTTTTTTCGCGGTTTTTTATGATATTCGCCCGTTTTTTTTACGATTCGTCTGTTTTTTTACGATTCGTAGCAGTGAGAGAGAGAGAGAGATAGAGATTTCGTTAGTTTTTACGATTTCGTCTGCTTTTTACGATTTCGTCAGTTTTTTAACGTTATCGTCCGTTTTTTACGTTTTCGTCCGTTTTTTTACGATTTCGTCAGTTTTCTTACGATTTCGTCCGTTTTTTTACGATTTCGTCCGTTTTTTTTACGATTTCGTCAGTTTTGTTATGATTTCGTCTGTTTTGTTACGATTTCGTCCGGTTTGTTACGGTTTCGTTCGGTTTTTTTCGATTTCGTTCGTTTTTTTACGACGATTTCGTCAGTTTTGTTATGTTTTCGTCCGTTTTTTTACGATTCGGCCTGTTTTTTTACGATTTCGCCTGTTTTTTTACGATTTCGTCAGTTTTTACGATTTCGTCAGTTTTTTTACGATTTCGTCAGTTTTTTTACGATTTCGTCAATTTTTACGATTTCGTCTATTTTTTACGATTTCGTCAGTTTTTTAACGTTATCGTCCGTTTTTTATGTTTTCATCTGTTTTTTACGATTTCGTCACTTTTGTTACGATTTCGTCCGTTTTTTTACGAATTCGTCTGTTTTTTTACGATTTCGTCAGTTTTGTTACAATTTCGTCAGTTTTGTTACGATTTCGTCCGTTTTGTTACGATTTCGTCAGTTTTGTTACGATTTCGTCCGGTTTTTTTCGATTTCGTCCGTTTTTTTACGATTTCGTACGTTTTTTACGATTTCGTCAGTTTTTTTACGATTTCGTCAGTTTTATTACGATTTCGTCAGTTTTTACGATTTCGTCTGTTTATTTACGATTTCGTCAGTTTTTTAACGTTATCGTCCGTTTTTTACGATTTCGTCCGTTTTTTACGATTTCGTCAGTTTTGTTACGTTTTCGTCCGTTTTTTTACGATTTCGCTTGTTTTTACGTTTTCGTCCGTTTTTTTATGATTTCACTCATTTTTGACGATTTTGTCAGTTTTGTTATGTTTTCGTCTGTTTTTTTACGTTTACGTCTGCTTTTTTACGTTTTCGTTTGTTTTTTTACGTTTTCGTCTGTTTTTTTACGTGTTCGTCCGTTTTGTACGATTTCGCCTGTTTTTTTACGATTTCGTCCGTTTTTCATGATTTCTTCTGTTTTTTTACTATTTCGCCCGTTTTTTTACGATTTCGTCAGTTTTTTACGTTAAGAAAACCAGACGAAATCATTAAAACCATACGAAATCGTTAAAACCATACGAAATCGTAAAAAATGACAAAAACATAAAGAAACGAATGCAAACGTAAAAAACGAGCAAAAACGTAAAAAAACTGACGAAATCGTAAAAAAAAAGACGAAAGCATAAAAAAACTGACTTAGTCTTAAAAAAATGGGCGGAATCGTAAAAAATGGACGAAAACTTAAACAAACCGACGAAAACTTAAAAAAAACTGACGAAATCGTAAAAAACTAACGACATCGTAAAAAAACAAGCGAAATTGTAAAAAACGGATAAAAACGTAAAAAAACTGACGAAAACGTAAAAAAATCACGAAATCGTAAAAAAACAGACGTAATCGTAAAAAAATGGACGGAATCGTAAAAAACGGACGAAAACTTAAAAAAAAACTGCCGGAAACGTAAAAAAACGGACGAAATCGTAAAAAAGCTGACGAAAACGTAAAAAAACCAACAAAAACTTAAAAAAACTGACGAAATTGTAAAAAACTGACGAAATCGTAAAAAAATGAGCGAAATTGTAAAAAAACGGACGAAAACGTAAAAAACTGACGAAAATGTAAAAAATTGACGAAATCGTAAAAAAACTGACGAAATCGTAAAAAAACAGGCGGAATCATAAAAAACAGACGAAATCATAAAAAAAAAGACGAAATCGTAAAAAAATGGACGAAATCGTAAAAACGCTGACGAAAACGTAAAAAACTGACGAAAACGTAAAAAAACTGACGAAATAGTAAAAAACTGACGAAATCGTAAAAAACTAACGAAATCGTAAAAAACGAGCGAATCTATTAAAAAATCCGGACGAAAACGTTTAAAAAAACTTGGACGGAAAACGAAAATAACTGTACAACGAAATTGTTAAAAAACTAACAAGCTGTAAAAAAAACGGGTGAAAAACATAAAAAAACTAACATAATCGTAAAAAAACGGACGAAACACATAAAAATTGGGAAATCTCTTAAAAAAACAGACGAAATGTTAAAAATGACGAATCGTTAAAAAACGAACAAAATTCATAAGAAAGGGCGAAATCGTAAAAAAACGAGTCTAAATCGTAAAAAACGGACGAAAACTTTAAAAAAACTGACGAAAACATACAAAACATATAAATCAAAAATAAGAACGCTACGTGTCTGAAGCTGTCAAAAGTGTCGGGCAAAAACAACTTTTAATATAAATGAAGACCTCGCCGGGCTAGCCATTTAGTGTTTTCTCATGTGCCCATAAGACGACACTTTTAGTGTTTTATATGTGGTCATAAGCGACGATTTTGGTGTTTTACATGTGCCTAAGCGCTCATAATAATATTTTGATGAGGCTCTCAGAGTGCCTCCTACTTTTAAAAAGGTGCCAAAAAGAGCCCATGAATTACCAAATGGGCAAGATTTGCCACCTCTATTTCCCACTATTAAAACCTTACATGTACTAAGTATTGAAGAAGTTGGGTTTTTGGTTGATTCTTGTAAATTTCAAGTATAAGAGTGTGTTCCTAGTTACTAGATTGTTGTTATTAGCAAAAGGTTGTTTTAAAAAAGGTTTGGGTTTGTCTTGTTGCTTGTTCGTTCGTACGGTTTGGTCAAGGGGGAAACAAAATCAAGTTTTGTTCTAGCTTTGTGAGTGTTTACTTGTGATTATATGTTGATTAATTAGATGGTTATTACATGTATATGATTGTAGCTAGATGATTCAAGTGCAAAATTTATTTGGAAGTATTTCAAGTATGAACTTGTGTTTGATAGTTTTAGTACATGTTTTTAGGCAAGTTAAACATGTTGGAATGGTTGAATTTTGATAAAAATGAGTTTTGATATGACTTTTGTTGACCAGAAAGTTTGACTTGACCATAGCGTGTCGAGAAATTTTTGAAAATCTAAATTAGGCTTTTGAATATGATAAAGGATGTTCTAAGGTCCGTTTTGATATAAGGTGAGCCTTGTAACTCCTAAAAACAAAGATTTTACGGGGTGATCGTGTCAGAGTTTTTGTTATTTTTAGGTAAGTCATCTACGATGTTTGATCTTTTTGATAAACAACTTGCATATACTTTTGAATTCTAGTTTATAGACAAGCAAAGGGGTTCATAGGTTAGATTAACTAAGATGAAATGCTAAGTCTGGATTATATAATCCTTACTTTCGGCAAGCTTTCTAAAAACGGAAACTTTATGAAAAACTTTGTGATATTATTAAGTGAGTCAAAGCGGAATGTTTTGCATCACACTTGGAGATTTTAGTATATGATTGTATATACGTAATTGTAATATATATTATTATATATATATTTTTATTTATATATATATTATTATATATATATATTATATTATATAATATATATATATATATAATATATTATAATATATATATATATGCAAGTATGCAATATATGATATATTATACTTTTAGTCACGTGCCGCTATATATGCACTATATACTCACTAAATTTCACTTTTACAGTTTCAGGCTGAATTTTATAGTCACTTTATGACCACAAATAAAATACCTAGACACTTAATTGATGGTTCTCCTTACACTCCTTAGCTCTCCAATGAGTTGTGACATACTGTGATTTTTTAGAAAAAATAATAGAAGTGAAACTATTTTATAAAAATTCATCTTCAAAAAGTACCCAGATTCGGATCTGAACGCACACCAAAAAGTTTGACGTCCTTAAAAATATTTAGAAATTTTTTTATCGCTAGCCCTTCGAATTGGAGTTAATAGACACCTAAAATACGACTCACGATTTTTGGCTAACCTCAATTTGAAATTTAAGTAGGGGTTTACTCCCCGAAATCAGACCCAAATCTGACGCGAATTTACTGTTTCGACAACTTTTCTTGCGAAAATTATTTGACTAACTTCCCTACCTCAAAACCTTTCGGGGCTAGAGTTTTCGGAAACTAGACTCTCTGAACTTATCAATAGACTCAAGATTCATCAAAAATCCCTTTACCAATCATGAGATAACATTCGAACAAGATGAATAAATATTCTGCTCAACCCTAAATTCAATTTTATCGCGTTCTAACTCTAACCGAATACATCAATATGATTCTAATTAAACCCTAAACACTTCTAATTAAGTTTAACACAATAAATTTACAGATTTTTATGATCCCTAATTTATTCATCACTTTATTGTTACATGAATTAAAAAGAAAGTTAAAACAATTAAAGTTTTTAAACATACCTTGATCCTTAATTCTTGAAACCTCAAATCACCAATTTGATCTTGAATAAATAAATAAATAAATACTTTTTTTTGTTCTGCTCTTGAGTTTGACTGATATAAAAAAATATGGGATTATGAGTTTGTATTTATAGTGAAGAGAAAAAGATTTAGATAATTACCAAATTTGAATCATAGTTGGACTAAACTTTGATTTCCTTCCTTTTTTTCTCCCATATCCGGCCAAATAAACATCCCTTTATTTTTTTTATTTTTTTATTTATTATTATTTACACAAAAACCATTTTACTTTATGTATTTTTATTAAATAACCTTTATTTTATTTAAACATCCTTCTACAATAAACTTAGTTTTTAAATAGCTAAAAATTATAAATAAATTATTTCATTTTTATCTCTCTATTGTGTAAATACTATAATTCTAACTAAATTTTATCTAATAAATTTATATTCCTGCGAATTCCTATTAACCAAATACGTATACATATACATATAAATACGTATACACATAACATTTTTCCATCATTTCATTGACACTAAAATGCGAACATAATGAAATATCCATAGCAACCATAATTTCAATCACCATGAGACGATCACGCTCAATGGATTTGTAACCAACTCACATAAAAATCACATAAACATATAATTATTGTAACACATAATGAAACTCAAGTCAATACTTTTGTCAACTCTAATGGTTTGACTAACCCGCTCAAGTCATGGTTGTCACAGTATCCCCTCCTTAAAGAAATCTCGTCTCGAGATTTAACTAGTAGGTTCAACACCATCATCAACAAACAATCGAGAATACTTAGCTTTCATATGGTCCTCACGTTCCCACGTGAACTTAGGTCCACACTTTGAATCTCACCTAACTTTCACGATCGAAAACCCACTGCTTACAACTTCGCTTGCCCATACAAGGGTACAAATAGTAGTATAACAACTCTAATAAAAAATAACCATCCAACTTAGTAAACATTGCCCGTCATCGAGGAAACTCGTCAAAAACGTTAAGTTGTGTAACAACGTAATTCATAGCCTAACCCCACAACTCATCAAACAAGAACTGTCTTGGAACCAGGTTATGAGTTGTTACAAAGCTTAACGTTTTTGAAGAATCGACTTGACTTTGAGTTTATTCAAAATTTGAAATTAACCAAACCACATAAGAACGTTTAAGGGTGCACTAAGGTCTACCAATAACACTATGTACCCAACTTTAATTCGTACTTCCAACTATAACTTGCTCAATGAGTACGTGTGGACACTTAGTTTTCATAAAAATCCTCATAACCTCGCTTCGAGTTCCAGCAGACTTTAACAATCAAAATCCTTCTTGGCTTCAAACTTTTAACCTCACAATCGATAACCTTGACAGGTTCCTTCATAAAACGAATAGTTTTGTGTACCTTAATTTCTTCTAAATGCACATGCAGACTTGCATCCGTCCAATACTACTTTAAATTTGAAACACATCAAATATGCTACTAAATTATTGAGACAATTTTAATCAATAGGCCATAGGATCGATCCCTTTAATGATCTCAAATGGTCCCACATATCTTGGTGCTAACATTTCTTTCTTTCCAAATGCCGATACATCTGTTCCCGATGATATTTTCCCAATCACTTTATCACCAACTTCAACTCTAAATGTTTACGTATATTGCCAACATAGCTCTTTTGGCAATCTCTATCCCTTAAAATAAACCCGAAGGTCTTTGATGTTTTAGCATTCACCTTTAAACCAGTCAAACAAGTGCTTAATAGTAGTAAATCATTCTCATAATACATGTCCTTTCATACATATCTAAGTCATAGTACGTCTTATCGCTCCGAATCGTACAAGTACCTTGTTGCATGAGCCATGTCCATCATTAATGTCATTACATCAACAATTAATGTAACTTTATATAAAGTACTTACTTCCACCTTCCTTCATTTCTATTAGTTGGTCACAGGCACGCAGCATTATCCTGTGTCGTTCTCTACCTTGCTCTTTGCATGGTGTACACAAACTATTTCCTCCCCCCTTTGATTCGACGCTGCCGCCAGTAAACTACTAATCTTTGGATCCTTCAGGTAATGACAATATTGGTGCGTCACATAAATTATCTTCAACATCTAAAACTTCTCTTGTTCCTTGTCCCACTTCATACTTCTGATTCTTCTGGTCTGTGAAGTATAGGGTTTAGCAATTTTAGAAAAAATTACTTTGAACGTCGGTAGTAACCTGCCAATCTCAAGATCATTCGTATCCCGGATGGTCGTTTAGGCACTTGTTAATTCTTCATGCTTCTAGCTACTAAAGTCTACGTGAATATCATTACTGTTAACCACGTGTCTGAGAAAACGCACTTCTTGTAGCCAGAATTCATACTTGGAAAACTAGGCAAACAACTTTTCCTTCTTCAGCAGCTCCAACCACAAACTTCAATATAAACTGTTGATCCTTCTAAGACTTCGACTAGATCAAGATATCATCATAAAACATTGACTGACTTAGTTAAATACGGCTTGCACACCCGGTTCATCAAGTTCGTGAAAACCGTTGGTGCATTGGTTAATCCAAAAGGCATAACCGCAACTCAAAATGTCCATACTGCGTCCTAAAGGTAGTCTTTTACGAATAGTCTTATTCATGCACTCACTTAATTGATTGATAACTCATATCGAAGATCTTTCCTAGAGAAATTACACGCGAATTTGTAACTGTCGAAACAAGTCATCGTTCTTGTGAGTTCTTTTAATGGTCAACTAGTCCAACTCTTGATAGTCTATGCACATTTGAAATGAATTGTCCTTCTTCTTGACAACACAGGTGCTCCCCACAAAGAGTGACATGATCGAATAAAATGTATATCAAACGAATCCTAAGGGTTACGAACTATCGAATAGGGTAGCAAAAGAATATCGAATCAAAGGCTAGAAAACATCTAAGGATCGCGCACCTATGGAAAATAGATGTGATCAATGTCATAAGAATCTTTAAAGAAAGGCATAGACATAATGTATCGATAGAAATGACAAACACGAAAGAATCATCTACAACGCGACAAAAATAAACGCATAACGAATAACAATACGTATCAAGATTGATAAATGAAACGATAGGATTCTTATACCAATAACCGATTTACCTCACGAAAGAATCCACTAATATTATTATTATAAAAAATCTATTTATCAATAATAAGAATGTCTTTTCAATAAAAAATCATCTTAATTATAATCTTTATAAAATTCATCTTTTAATCATGATTGTCATAAAATCCAGAGACAGTTATTTAACAGTGTATCACATTTTACCCATATAAATTACTTTAAACATCCTTTTTATAATTATAAAATTTATCAAAAACAAAAAAATTATTATCAAATTTTATTCATAAATATTATCTAAAAAAATAGTTTTGTCAGTCAACCAATTATCATATTGTTTTAAAATATATTGTAAACATAGTTTCTAAAAAAATAATGAAGAGACATTTCCATAATAAGTGTTGTATTCAAAAAAGTATTTCAAATTGTTTTCCCCATCATACCCAAAAAGATATACTTCAAAAGGTTTTCATAATTCGACATTAATATAAAATATGTTACTCAAACAAGGACATCGTAATACCAAAAGAGATTGTAAAATACCGTAAAGACTCTAACACAATTTTATTGTTTGAAAGAGAAAGAAAGTACCATGAACCATATAGTTAGAATAACAGTGAAGCGAACATGCATAAGAGAAATTTATTACGAAAATTAGAACAAAAGAGAACATAAAGGACTAATCCTAAGGATTATGGTATCTAAGGGATCAACATAGAATCAATAGTGTATGGGATTCGGATCATGAGGGAGATTACTAGATCGCAAGAGCATAGTGTGTTGCACATTTATGGGATGTTGTCTAACATCTTGGTTTTCGAAGAAGCAAACTGCTCTTGCCATCTCCACAACCGAAGCGGAATACGTAAGCGCCGGAAAGGCATGTCAACAAGCTATATGGATCAAACAAGCTCTGATAGACTATGGCGTTAGGTTAGACGAATTCTAATAATGTGTTAAAAAAGGGGCTTTGACTTAAGTAGAATTCCCGTTCTAACACTCACGAACAAAACACATTGAGATTCGCCATCACTTCCTTCGCGATAATGTCAAAAGGATAATATCTATATAGAAAGGTCACAGCGAAAAGCAACATAGCCGACATCCTAACAAACTAAACCACTTAAAGTGAGCCATTTAACTACTTACGTCTAGGTCTTGGGAATGATAGAACAAATAAATTAAGTTTTTGCATAATAAAGATATGATAAATCATAAGGTGTTGTTTGATAAAAATTCTGAGAAAAATTTCAACAGGTGATGGCCCCCTTAATCATATAAGGGCGGCCCCCTTAATTTTAAGGGGACCACCCAGACTTTAAGGGGGCCACCACTGACAATTTTTTTTCTTCTTCTCTTTGTGTCTAGGTTTCTATTTTACACAAAAACACAAGATTGGGAAAAGTTTATAAACAAACTTCTACTAATTCTTATATCTAAATGCATATCTCATTATACTATATACATGTCACCAATCTATTACTTTCTTAAACGTTCTTCTCACAACTTAGAGCACATGAAAATTATTTTATCTATTGTTGAGTTGCTAAAAACATTTTTCCCTTATGCTTAATGTTCTTCATACTTGTTGTCAAAGAATATAATCTAATATATATTTTCGACAATCTTGGTTGAGCAAAATTAAATCCAGGAGCATTTGGATTATTTCTTAGGTTTAACATGTCTTAGTGTCGAAATAATCACTACTCCACATTTGTTGCATTTAGGCACACACTAGGATTTCAACATAAATCTCATTTGATGATATTGAAACCTATTTTCCAATTTACATATCTTTCTATTATACTACACCTAATAGATTGTCTTCATATTGATTTGTTCCTTTAATTGCTTTTTTGGATGATCCTCAATTACAAATATAGATAATTAATTGCTACTTGCTATATGAAATGATGTTGTCCTTGTATAACTAGGCCTTTGCTGCTCTTTAATAAAAGCCATAATTTTTACAACACAATATTAACTTGGGAAAATTCTTATGTGTTGCTCATGATAGGTCTTAGTATTACTTCACACATGTTTGTTTGCCAAACATTATGTGAAATAGTTCTCATTTATACTTGTTCAAACTAGGTATTTGCATGATTACTTGCTAAATGCTATTGTCATAGAAAGGATGGACTTGCTGCAAATTAACTACCAAAATAAAAACCCTCACACAAAATTTTGTGAAAAATTAATTTTTGGGAAATCTAGGAAATAGCAGTGGGTGGCCCCCTTAATTCATAATAGGGGCCCACTTATCTTTAAGGGGACCGACCACTAAATTTCTTAAGAGGACCGCCCTAGTATAACATGGGTAAAACAGTATTTTTCTTCTTTTTTAACCAAATACCCTGTAGACTCAGCTACTGTTTCCGTAGATTCATAAACATTTCTTGGATTTGATTCCTTAAATTTCCAATCTTCCTAATTTAAACCTTTCCTCCACTATAAATACATCATCATCCATCATCATCACAATCATCCTCACCTATGAAATCTCTAAACAAACCCTCTTCCAAATCATCAAGGGTAGCCAAAATGAGTGTGAAACCCATTTGGAGGAAGAAACTAAACCCTTATAACACATCCAATGGGCTAAATGTAAACTTACCTACACCAATGCCAAAACCACTCACTCCTATCATGAAAAACCCTCCCCCCCATTTTCTCAAGAAAAATAATCAAACCCAATCAAGCATTACCAAATCCTTACATTAAGGACACTCCCACATCACCACATGTTATCTTACATCCTCCATTTCCTATTTCATCCATCAATTCACATGTTACTCACACTCAAGATTCACCTCAAAGTGACACCCAAACTCCTTACATTAAGGACACTCCTATATCACAATAAGTTGTCTTACAACCTCCACTTCCCATCTCCCACATTAACTCACATGTTACTCACACTCAAGCTCAACTCAAGTGACAACTAAACTCAGCACACACCACCCTCTTCTCCAGTAGAGAAAGTTAGTGATGCATTAATCAACTACAAGACTATCAAACCTTCGTAAGCAATGCATCTTCTTCAACAACAAAACAACATTCCCTCATCACCTTACTCTCCAAACCTACCACACACCCTCAACATTAACCAAATTGAAACCCATATTGGGTATTGCCCCTGTTGCATCTTCACCCAATAACAATTCCTTGCTTTAAGTGAGGATATCAATTGGATTGAATTCATCCTCACTCGACCACATCCACCTCTAGAGTTCAAGGGATACCTTCCACAAACCGCCTCAGCTTAAGCTCCCCATCAACTAACCAATAATTCGTAATATGCCTACAAATAATCGTCAAACCCTTTTGTGTCGCAAGCAAGTTAAAAATCCTTCTATGGCTAGTTAGGATTTTTTATATGATGTGCCAATATGCTTCTAAAGCATATTTGTTTTTATGTATGCTTGTGTGTATTTTACACACATTGTCCTAAATGAATGAAGAATCTTTTACTTTGATGTTTG
This sequence comes from Tanacetum coccineum, assembly GCA_026074375.1. Classification (NCBI taxonomy): domain Eukaryota; kingdom Viridiplantae; phylum Streptophyta; class Magnoliopsida; order Asterales; family Asteraceae; genus Tanacetum; species Tanacetum coccineum. The sequence continues at coordinate 34,188 of BQNB010046657.1, forward strand.
CTTGCACTTGTCATATTTTTCCTTCCTTCTTGCTACATGTTAGAAATATTTATATTGTTCTAACTTGTTTTGGTAGCCAAGAAACCATAGCTCGATTCCCTTGGTGCCCTCGAACAAGGGGGAGCACACATTAAGGGGGAGCATTTATTCCGTCGATTTAACTAGCAATTCTTAACGCTGCCTTTTTGATTCTAAAAAGGGGGAAAATGACATAAAACTCACTAAATACTTGTTTAAAAATAATTTTACATTTAATGAGTTTAAATTTTGTAATCATCAAACTGGGGGAGATTGTTGATAGAAGTAATGCCTAAAAACATTATTATATTTTTCACATCTTTATGTTTTGATAATCACAAAATATAAAAATGTTCAATGTAAAATTAAACGTAAACAAGTAATTAGTAGTAAATTTTCATTTCAAAATTTACATCACTTTAAGGTATGAATAAATAAATGCTTAATGCATTTTATGATCAAAGGAAATTTTTATTCAACCTCAAACTTTTATAAAATGTTGTAAACATTTTTATAAACATTACAAAACATTTTCTACAATTAAAAGAAATGTTTTATTCAAAATAAACATTTTGAAATTCAAATTTTCAGACCTAAAACAGCTAGAAAGTTCCAAATAATTTTCCATACACTAAAGAACAAAAACGAGGAGCATCTAGTCTAGGGAGGCCCCTTAAATTAAGGGGACCTCCCCACCTATTTAAGGGGACCGCCCATAGGTAGACGCTCCTCCAGTTTGTCCTATAAATACTGGACTTTTCCCCACTATTTTCTAACCTTTCGCACTCATTCTTTCTATTCTAAAATAGCCCACACATCTCACTTAAATCCTTTGATCATTTAATCATAAAGCTTTGTTTCTAAGTGATCCAAGCTCAATTCCTCAAGTGCAAGAGAAGAATACTTCCATCATCAAGTTAAGAAGTATTACACCTTAGTGTGTATTGCAACCTTGTTACATTCATATCACACATTTGTAAATCAATTGTATATCTTATATTTGTGTGTAGTAGCTAGATCTTGGCGATCTTTGTAACTATAGTTAGATCGTGGTGATCTTACCCAGTAGTGTTAGATAGTTGTGATATAAGGAGTGTGGTGAAGTAAAGTCTTGAAGTTGTGAAGAAGTCGTGAAGTTGTGAAGTCGTGAACAAGTAGTGAAGTCGTGTTGCTATAGATTAGTTCTAGCGAAGATAAGAATCGGTGTAAGCAACGTTGTGTATGGTTTTCTCCGCCATAAGGGAGCTTGTTGACATAGTGAAGAATACTCTCGAGTTAGGTGCTCAGGGAGTGGAGTAGGGCGAAGAGGTGCTTCATTACCGAACCACTATAGGTCCTCGCATTTTGGTTTGATTGTTCTTACTCTTATCTATTGTCTGGCATTATTTTTTCATACTATCTTATTAATTGTTTAGATAAGTATATTGTTTATATTGTGCAAGTGTTCAACTTACATAAAGTTGAATCTAGAATTTTTACAAACACCTTAAAACCTTAAATTAAAAAGCGGTAAACTATTCAACCCCCCTTCTAGTTTTCCACACTGTAGTTTTAGCCGATTCTCTTGTGTCAACTTCCATTGACCAGGATGCTCCATCAACAAGTATTCCATCAACACAAGAACAAGAACATTCTCCAAACATTTCTCAAGGTTTTGAAGAATCACCAAAAACACCAATTTTTCGTGATGATCCACTTCATGAATCTCTTCATGAAGACTCAATTTCTCAAGGATCATCATCGAATGTGAGACAAACCCACACTCCATTTGAACACCTTGGTAGATGGACTAAGGATCATCCTATAGCAAACGTGATCGGCGATCTTTTTCGCTCTATATCTATGAGAAAACAACTCGAAACTGATGCCATGTGGTGTTATTTCGATGCCTTCCTAACTTCGGTAGAACCAAAGAACTTCAAACAAGCAATGACCGAACCGTCATGGATCGATGCAATTCAAGAAGAAATTCATGAGTTTGAAAGACTAGAAGTTTGGGAATTGGTGCCGTGTCTAGATAAAGTGTTATTGATCAAACTAAAATGGATTTATAAGGTCAAGACTGACGAATTTGGCGGGGTACTAAAGAATAAGGCAATATTAGTTTCTCAAGGATTCAGGCAAGAAGAGGGAATCAATTTCAAGGAATCTTTTACACCAATTGCAAGAATAGAGGCCATCCGTATCTTTAAGCCAACAAGAATATGATGATTTTCCAAATGGACGTCAAAACAACATTCTTAAATGGTGAGCTTAAAGAAGAGGTCTACGTTTCTCAACCAGAAGGATTTGTTGATCAGGACAACCCATCGCATGTGTACAAGCTTAAAAAGGCTCTCTATGGTCTCAAACAAGCACCACGTGCATGGTAAGACATGCTGTCAAGTTTCCTCATTTCACAACATTTCTCCAAAGGTGCAGTTGATCCGACACTCTTTACACGGAAAGCAGGAAACGACTTATTACTGGTACAAATTTATGTTGACGATATAATATTTGCATCCACTAATACTGCTATGTGTAATGAGTTTGCTAACTGATGACCACTAAGTTCAAGAAGTCAATGATGGGGCAGATGTCATTCTTTTTAGGTTTACAAATTTCTCAAAGTCCTAGAGGCATCTTCCTAAACCAATCAAAATATGCTTCTGAAATTATTAAAAAATATGGTATGCTAACTAGTGATTCTGTAGACACACCTATGGTAGAAAAGAGTAAACTGGATGAAGATCTACAGGGGAAACCAGTTGATGCTACACTTTACCGTGGCATGATTGGATCCCTCATGTATCTGACATCCAGTAGACCCGACCTTATTTATATAGTCTGCTTATGTGCCCGGTATCAGGCAAAGCCTACCGAAAAGCATTTAAATGCGGTTAAACAGATCTTTCGATATCTAAAGGGAACCATTAACATGGTTCTATGGTACTCGAAGGATACCGGTATGTCTCTAACAGCATATGCAGATGCAGATCATGCAAGGTGTCAGGACACTAGACGCAGTACATCAGGAAGTGCTCAATTCTTAGGTGATAAACTTGTTAGCTGGTCTTCCAAGAAGCAAAAGAGCACTGCAATCTCAAGTACAGAGCAAGAATATATTGCCTTATCTGGGTGTTGTGCTTAAATCCTATGGATGCGCTCACAGCTAACAGATTATGGTTTTTATTTTAATAAGATTCCTCTGTACTGCGACAATAAAAGTGTGATTGCTCTGTGCTGCAACAACGTTCAACATTTAAGAGCCAAGCACATCGATGTATGATACCATTTCATAAAGGAGCAAGTGGATAATGGAATCGTGGAGCTATACTTTGTCCAGACTGAATACGAACTGGTTGACATCTTCACCAAACCTTTGCCATGAGATAGATTCAACTTCTTGATCGAAAAGCTAGGTATGAGAAGCATGTCTTCGGAAACTTTGAAACGCCTGGTAGAGGAAACGGATGAGTGATGGTGGTAACTCATATCATGTATCATATGTACACAAGAAAACATAAAAACACAAAAATATTTTTCTTTTATATAATTTTTTCAAAAAGAAAATAAAAAATTAAAAAATCAGAAAAATATAAAAATATGTATCTCTGGCATGTCATCTGAAAATTAGTAACATTTATGGCCTTAGATATGTCATTTAATAATGATACGAGGCTGTAAATGAAGTTCAAGCAGAAGTTCAAAAGCTTTTAAAACATGCAAAAAATGGCTTGTTATTATTTCTGATAGCAACCCGGTCATCATCTTAAAGGCAAGTATTTCAAAAAGAAAACTTGACCTCTCAACGGGATTTATTCTCGGGCATGGTCTACTTTATGACCATGCAAAGGCTTGTGATTACTTTGCATCACAACTCGTGCTTCCTATATTCTATAAGTGTACGTGTCAGTGCGCTTATGTGTTAAAATAAGAGAAATCTTATTTTTCATGGTGTTGATTTTCAAAAATAATATAATCATCTTCAAAAATTCATTAAAAAAATCATTTTTAAAGACATTTGACCACTCAAAAAATGACTACAACTCTTTAAATAGAAAATGGGTCATTGTTTGAGAGGGAGACAATGTCAAATATCTTCTTCAAAAAGGTCAATTTGTGATAAAAGGAAATAGTTTTAAACAATAAAGGGTGAATAATTAAAGGGGAGTTAATTAATTTTAACTCAATCGGGCTTTATTTGTTATGTGTTTGTCGGAATCCAAGAAACACTTTCACTTCACCATTGATGAACAAGAAAAGTAGATGAGATGATAAAAAGAAGATAAGATAAGGTAGTGAGAGAAAGTAGAGAGAGAAACAAAGGAATTGGATGAGTTTACTTGCAAAATGGAATCTTACAAATGAACCAACCCACTCTCCATCCATGGAGAGTGGTATTTATACCTAGACTAAAAGGCTTACTTTCCTTTAGTATTTCTACGGGTCGGGCTCGGATTTACTTGGGCTTTCGCCCGATACACGTGACCAGTTAGCTTACATATAAGAGCCCGTTTACCCGTTCTAGCCTATTACAACGTTACATATTAAAATGACCAAGACTTAATATTCTAAATGAACGAACTTGAGATGTTTTGATTTTATAATCCGTGTTGATGGTGATTTTTTCAAATTTTGGTTCTTTATCATCGGATTCAGAGCCATAGTTTTCATTTGAAAAACCATTGCTATGAATTTATCGAATTCAAAAAATATTTATTCTTCGAGAACAGTTCCTTCGATGGAATGGAGGATTTTGCTTCCTTCGTCTAGAAGAGCATCAAAATCTTCTTCTAAGATTTCTCGATATACGATACTAAATAGTATCATCGTTTGAATTAGAGGTTGGGGGGTTTTTTTTATGGCATAGTCGATTTAAAAATCATTCGTTCAGTTTCAACTCTTAGATTGAGTTGTTTCTGTTTAACACGAATTACTGCATCAGCAGTGTGAAAAATGGTCGCCTCAAAATGAGAGGAACTATCTTCCTCCATTTTGAGAATAAAAAAATCAGCACGGAAGATGAATTTACCAACATCAACGAGTATATTTTCAGCTATTCCAACAGGGTATTGGAATGATCGGTCAGCTAATCTTACGCTCATTTTAGTAGGCTTAAGAGTTTCGAGAGATAGTTTCGCATATAAGGAATATGGCATAAGGTTAATGCTAGCACCAAGGTCGGCTAAAGCATTACATGATAAAGTTTTATTAAAGTTGCACGGACTAAGGAAACTTCCTAGGTCTCCAAGTTTAGGTGGAACTTTATTTTGAAGAATAGCGGAACTTTCATCGCTTAGGAAAGCAGCAGAAATTTGTTCAATTTTATGTTTGTTTCTTATGAGTTCTTTGAGAAATTTGCCATAGTTAGGCATTCCAGCTAAAACGTTGACAAGAGGCACGTTGATTCGGATGGCTCGAATCATGTCAAGGAATTTTCCGTATTGGGCCTCCATTTTTTTCTTTTCTAAGGCGTTAAGGATATAGGGATCTTGGTTTTATGGTTTTGGTAACGGCTTTTCTTTGACTGGTTTCGGAGGTTGAGTTTTTGGTTGTGGTGTTGGTTCATCATCTTCATCATCGCTATCGAAGTTGATAGGGGTTTCTAGAATAGTTTTTGTTGATCATTTAGGTTATCTTGGTAGGATCATCAGATTTTTACTTCTTGTGAAAACAGCATTCACATACTCATTACGAGATTGCGATGGTTGATAGGCTGTAGAGTTGTTACCTCGTGGATTTGGTTGAGTGTTCCTTGGAAGAGAATAGAAGGTCGACTAGATTGCTTATCAGCGAGTCTGTCGAACTTAGTTTTGAGGTTTTGGATTGATGCTTGATGATTTTTGGCTACTGTTTCGAGTCGAGTTTTCAGGTCCATGAATGTTTCTTTAACAAAAGCGTTTGTTGATTGCTGAGATTTCATGAAATCGTTAAATTGTATTTGAAGATCATAAGATTTATCATCGATGTTAGATTGATAGTTGTCTCAGTTGTAATCATTTCATCCGCTTGAACACCAATTATCGTGATTCAAGTCTCGGTCGCGTGTAAAGGTAGGGTAATCATTGATCAAATTGAGTTTAGGAAAGTTGCCATGAATGTAGCATCTTCTTCAAGTGACATGGTATGTCATCATCGTCAAGGGGGGGGGGGGGTAAAATTCGGGTGTTGGTTGTTTAGCATGAGATGAGATTGGGGTTCTTTGTACTGGAGCATCCATTTATATGGGCATGGCCTTCCATTCGCCATAATTTGATTATTGGGGGAATACTTGTTACCTTCAGCGGCGAAAGCAACAATTTTCTTAAGAGATGATTTGGTTTTTTGATTTTTCCTAGTCGAGCTTGAGTAAGACTATCTTTCGAGAGCTGATAAGCTTGATTTGGTGTTTTATAGAGGAAAATACCACCAGCTGTAGCATTTAGAACTTTTTGGGTTATCTCGTTGAGACCATGATAAAAGATTTTGATAATATTGCCTTTGGACATATTATGACCATGGAAATTTCTGAGCATTTCCTTCATACGAAGCCAAGCATCGGTTAGACATTCATTTTCATTTTGAGAAAAAGCATGGATTTCTCCAAGGAGTCGGTCAAAGAGAGCTAGGGGAAAGAATCGGCTAATGAAATCAGTTCGAAGTTCATCCCATGTTTTGATAGTTCTTTCGTTGAGTTTGTCTAGCCATGTTTTTGCTTCTCCAGTGAGTGATAGGGGAAACATCATTAGGCGGGCAGCTTCATTCTTGGTATCTCTGTATTTAAACATATCGTAGATTATGAGGAATTCATGAATGTGTTTATGAGGATCCGGTGTTGGTTTACATTAAAAAATGTTTTTCTTTGACGAGTGTCAAGTGGTTACCTTTAATGAAAAATTCGTTAGCGGTTTCAGGAATAGTGATTGTGGAACCAGGAGTCGGAGCGACAACACGTTCGGCAGCCCATATGGGTTCATCATCCATTGGATCGTAATTTTAAAGAATATCAAGAAAGGATCGGATAGTAATTGCTGTGAGAATTAGGCGGGGATAGACAATTCTCGGGTGTTGAGGTGGGTTGTTTCTTTGATCGAATGGAAAACTTCTGTTTTGTCGACGAAGTCTTCGATTCAATGTACGTTCAGGTTCAGGTACGGTTCAACAAGTTCATAATTAGAAGCACGTGTATGCATCCAAAGGAGAAATTGTTTGGATCTGTGTTATCCTATGAATTTAATCCATTACACAACACTAATCTATACCAATATGCTAGAAAATATAAGAAAAACTTAGAGAGAGAGAAAGTAGAGAGAGAAACAAGAAAGGAAGATTTGATTAGAGAATTGGTGGATTACAAGTGAATGAAAATGTAACCAACACCCTCTCCTTGTATGGAGAGGGTTCTATTTATACCTATGCCTTGCTATCTATGGCAACTTAGGTTTCTAACAGGCGCGGGCTTGGTTTAACTTGGGCTTTGAGCCCGAAACACGGACAATATTAGATTACAATCCCGCCGTTGGTTGAACCGATAGACCTATTACAAATACAAGTATAGTTTGATTTCTAAGACCGATAACTTTCTTGTTTGATTAATATAATTAAGGCTAACAATCTCCCCAATGTTGAGGGTTCTCTTTCTTCAAACTCCTCTTGTACCACGATTGAATTGAAAGATATGCCGTTTGACGTTTATGCTTTACTTGTTATGGTCTTGTTTGTTTGTAATGGCTTTGTTCATCATGCTTGTGATCTTGATTTGGGCCTTTATCTTATGACTTTGAATTTCTGGATATCGTTATCTTGCATCATCTCCTTGACTTGAATATCTGATTTGCATCTCCTTGACTTGAATCATCTTGATTTAACTTTCTTGATCAACTTGTGCTCTTGACTGACATACTCATACTTATTGCATTCTTGTTTGACTTATACTATCATAATCTCCCTAAAATACGGTTCTTGATTTGACTTTGAAGATCTTTGAGGAAGTTTAGTATCAACAATCTTGATGCTGAATGATTGACTTTGAAGGCTTGAGTATGAGTATGTGGTAATGAATCTGACTTCGCTGGTACATGATTACAACACCGACGATTGAATCTGCATTTAAAAGGTTAGTGATAAACAACAGATACGAAAGTGTCTTTGTCACTTCGTCGAATACGGTTGCAATAACAATGGTTCCCCGTTAATCAGTATGAATATTGCCTGTGATCAGATAGAATTCATATGAATATTCTTGACAGGGTTTCACAGCTGTACTAGCCATTCTCATTACCGGAGCGTCTCAAAGCAGATAACACGGTAAGAGTGAATCAGATAGTCACTATCTTTCTGATTAAGTCATCAATTCATTTTACTGGAACAACTTTGATTCACATAGAATCGCACCATCGTTTCATTCCAGTTGACACAAGTTCGATTCATATAGAATCTTGCAAGTCACCTACCAAGAGCTTGTTTGATGTTCGCTCAAACAGGATTTCCATCTTCACTGTGAATACTTAAGTATCACTCGGTTGTTCTGGCAAGATCTCAAGGATAATGCGTCAGACTCTTTGTTACAACTTATGAACTTTATGGTGTTCAACAAGTGTATTTTGACATTGTGTCCGAATGAGATTTATAATTTTATCTCTTCTGGGCTATAGACTCGATTTGTGCACTTTGGTTTTAGTAATCGGAGGCTGGAGCAGACTGCCACCTATTCAATATCAACAATCTCGGAGTGAGATGTCAATAGATAATGAGTGTATCTCCGTGAAAAATGAGACAAGTTTTTTTTGAGAGAAACCCGAATGGCTGGGAAGGGTTATGAATTGCATCACTGGGTCCATGATGACGTCTTCAATATCACAATTCATCTTTGTGAAAAACCAATAAATTATGTATTGACCTGGTTTCTGCCTAAAGTGTAGGGAGGGCTGCTTTGTTTTCACCCTTTATCCATACATTTCTTTTTAATTCTTCAACCCCTTCAATGCTTACCAAGACATCATTACTAACACCTTGTTGTGATTGTTCCAGTGTTAGCTCAATCTTAGTTGGCACTCTTCCCTTATACTCATTCTTCTCCAATCATACCTAAGGACTGCTATTTCTAATTATGAATTATCCTTGGGTAGATCCCTCCGGTTTTGGTTGGATCGTAGGACTTATTCCTAACCTAACCACCTTATGACTTCAGAATCGTCATGAAATTAATAGGTTGTTGGGTATGAGATCGAATCATAAAACCATTTTCTGACATTGTTATTTTCAAATACTCCCCCTACACATGTGCTTCGAGATTCGAAATTTTTTAGCACATGAAGGAAAGAGTTGCACTTAGAGTCTTAAAGATCATATTCTTCTATATCATATTTTAATCACATTTTCTCCCCTTATTTTAAATAATAAAACA
>BQNB010046658.1:2300-14800 GCA_026074375.1 Tanacetum coccineum
ATGACGGGCGTCCCACGAAGCATCGCGGAGCACCGCTTGAATATCCGGGAAGGATATTCACCAGTCAGGCAAAAGAAAAAGAGCGACTTTCAATGGACACCAGAAGCCGAAGAGGCCTTCAAGCAAATGAAAAAGCTTATTGCAGAACTCCCAACACTTACCGCTCCAAGGGAACGTGAGGAGTTAATCATATACTTGGCTGCAGCAAAAGAAGCTATTAGCGCGGTCTTGATGACGGACAGAGAAGGCAGGCAAATACCAGTATATTTTGTAAGCCGCACTCTACGAGGCCCGGAAGTCAACTATACCCCTATGGAAAAGTTGGTGTTAGCCTTGCTCAGTGCAAGCAAACGATTGAAAAGATACTTCCAAGCACACACGGTCGTTGTAATAACAAATCAACCGATAAAGCAATTGTTGTCAAGTTCGGAAATATCCAGAAGGATGCTGAAGTAGAAGTTCGAGCTAGAAGGATATGACATCCAATATAGACCAAGGACCGCAATCAAAAGCCAAATATTGGCAGATTTTATGTTGGAACGAAACCGGAAGACGAGTTCGGAGACGAACTTGATGGCTGAACCGGAAACACTACCGAGCCGTGGACATTGTTCACAGACCTCGTTCCGTGCGTCGATCGGCTCCGGGGCATGTCTGGTACTGACAAACCCCGGAAGGAAGCAGAATTCACATAACGCCATGGGAATTTAGGTTCGAGGCCAGAACCAACAACTGAAGCCGAGTAAGAAGCACTAATTAGCCGGTCTCCGGATCGCAGAGCAAATGGGTGTAAAGAACTTACAAGCAAATGTTGACTCCAAGACGTGGCCAATCAGTAAACGGTATTTACACCACCGCCAAGGAGTCAGCATGGTCCAACTACTGAACAAAGTAAAAACACTTACAAAAAGCTTTAAGGAATTTTCCATCAAACAAATCCCACGAAGTGAAAACAAGAAAGCAGATGCCCTGAGCAAGATTGCATCCACAAGCTTCGCGCATCTTAATAAACAAGTGCTCGTGGAAGAATTAAAGGAAAAGTCAATAAACGAAAAAGAAATCCTTGACGTGGTACAAGAAGAAGGTAACACCTGGATGACACCAATACGTGAGTACCTGACAAAAGAGATCCTTCCGGAGGATAAAAAGAAGGCTAGGGCGGTACGTCGAAAAGCGGTCAGGTACGCCATGATCAATGGAACCCTCTATAAAAAGTCTTTTTTAGGACCATGGCTCCGGTGCGTTGGACCACTCCAAGCAAACTATGTCCTAAGAGAGATACATGAGGGGTCATGCAGCATGCATTCCGGCCCCAGATCGGTGGTCGCCAAAGCAATCCAAACCGGGTATTACTGGCCGACAATGCATATGGATGCAAGGAAATTAGTAAGGGAGTGGCTATGAACAGTCAATTGCACACCAGCCCTCCCAAGAATCGCAGCAGAACTTGACCCCCATCACGTCCCCATGGCCATTTTATAAATGGGGGATAGACATAGCCGGACCTTTCCCGGAAGGACAAGGTAAAGTCAAATTCTTAATTGTTGCCATCGATTATTTCACCAAATGGATCGAGGCAAAGGCTGTCGCAACCATCACAGGCAATCAAGTGAAGAAGTTCGTATGGGATAACATTGTCTGTAGGTTTGGCCTACCAGGAGAAATCATATCAGACAATGGAAAGCAATTCCGTGCAACCATTGCAAAGATTGGTGTGAGAAACTGTGCATCCGCCAATGCTTCGCCTCTGTGAAACACCCGCAAGCAAATGGTCTAGTTGAAAGAGCAAATAGAAGCTTAGGAGAAGGAATAAAAGCACGGCTTAAGAAAAAGTAAAATGTTGGAAGAACTACTCCGCACGGCCTAGGGCTCAAATCACCGTACAATGATCCAAGATCAAGTAACGGGGAAACACCATTCTCGTTAACATATGGCACGGAAGCGGTCATACCTGCGGAAATAGGCATGCCAACACTTCGGACCACGGAGGTGGATCAGGCTAATAACAACGAAGCTTTGGGGATCAACTTAGACCTGATAGAAGAAAGAAGGGAGCAAGCAGCCATACAAGAAGCAAAAAGCAAGAAAAAGATGGAAAAGTATTACAACTCAAGAGTCCGCGGAACAAGCTTCAAACCGGGCGAAATGGTCTACCGCAGCAATGAAGCAAGTCATGCCCAGGACGGAGGCAAACTCGGACCCAAGTGGGAGGGACCATTATGAAAGATTAAAGAATCACGTCGGAAAGGGCTTACAAGCTAAAAGAACCAGCAAGAAATGACGTACCAAGAACTGAACATTGTAAATCTCAACAAATGTTAATATACATGAAATGTAAGAATTCTCAAGCCCCGGCACATGATTGCTCCGAAGGGCAATTTGTATTATGTTTGCATATTTTGAATTTCAATGAAAAAGTGGGGATTAGCTACCCTCACATGTTTTTTAAATTTTAACTATCTTACTTTCAAAGTTATATTAATCGTTAAAGCATGCTTGCACGAGCCACGCTCCACCACACAAAAATAATATCCCGATAATAAAGGTTGAGCAAGCCACTCAAAATTAGCTCAGGTCGCGTAAGAGGGTATTGCAAGCCCGCGCCGGGAGAATAACCCACAGTAATTCACAAGACTAATCCTAATAAGATATCGCACATGAATATAAAAAGATAGCAACAACATTTATATACAACGGATATATCTAAACAAATGTTTAAAGACCGGTCCACATGAAAAGCACCGCACAAAAGGGGCCACATGCGGACCGCAGGTATGTAACCACAAGAAGACAAACTATTAAGTACACCATAGTATTCTAATTACAAAAGAGGCTGCAAGGTACATATAACCACGAATAAGAGCGAACTAGCAATCATAAAACGAAACATAAACAGCGTCCATATCCTCCTCGTCTAATTGGGAAAAAGATGAGTCCACACCGGCCAGAAAGCATCCAGTCCTGTTGCTTCCACGTTCTAAACCCCGAAGCAGCGTTCTCCGGAACCAACTGCTGGGTCAGGGTTATCGTAATCTTCTACGGAAATGGAAGGATTAGGAGGAGGAGCAATAACCACGGTAGACAAAACATTGGTAGCAGGAACCTCAGCAGATGGTTCAATCAGGGCCTCAACACAAAGGATCCCTCAAAGGATGCAAATACCGTCCTTCAAAAAAGGAAGACTTCAAAAAGAATCCGTTCCATTTCTCCACACCCGCCACGACAAACATTCCAAAGGCAACATACAAGGAGCTTGGCTTCCCAATTAATAATCATCCTGCTTATGGTGATGGGAACCATTAGTTGATCCCGCATCAGCTGAAGTTCGGCAATAACCTAAGGTCTCCGCCACAATGTCGTCCAAACTAATGAAAGATCCATGATGTCCCAGTACTGGCATCCTTCCTTGTTGGAAAGTTCTTGTAGGCAGTGGAAAGTTAAGATCACGGAGATCACTGAGGCAAGAGTTAAAGTCTCCTCCCGCAGTGGTGAATATAAGCCTCAAGATCGTCAGCCAACACTACCAGCCTGCCCATGCTCAATCCCTACGGCTAGCCATCTTATGCATCCTTCTCTATTGCAACGCCCAAAAGCGTACCCAAACCTCCATATACTCATATGTATTGAGACCCCCCCCCACTTAACTAAAATAGGAAGCTTCACTCACTCACCCCGTGGGTTAGCAACCACCTTCTCCCCGCAATGACGTTAAGGAGATGCGGATGGAAACTTTCCTGAAAGCGCATGCAACACCGGGTGAAATCAGCATCGATCTCGGCCAGTCTAGTCCTGAGAGGTCCCATTAGATTGTCTTGAAATTCCTCCAACTGTGCCAAGACCCCCTCATATGTCTCCAGCTTCAAACGAAGGTCCGCGGAAGAAAGTTCCAGCTTATGTACCTGAGAAAAATATAAACACATGGGAAAACGAGATCATGAAGCTACGAACAAAGTGGCTAAAAAAAAAAAAAAAAAATAAAAAATAATACCTGATCAAGCAGACTTTGGTTCTCAGACCGTAAAGAAGAAGAAGACGCTCCTAAGTCAGAAAGCTCTTGATCTTTTCCAGCAATAATAGACTCAAGGTCCGCCACCCTTAGCTGTAAAGAAGTACATTCTTGCTCAAGAACAACGTTGCGATCATGGGCGGAAGCAACCTCGCCCCGGAGTGAGCTCTCGGTAGCCTCAAAACCAGAAACCTGAGCACGGAGTCGAGTTACCTCCGCGGACTCCTCCTTGGCCTTTAACAACTGAGATTTCAAATCTTCAATCTCCCTATCCTTCGCCTCCAGCAAAACATTCCTCTCCTCCGCTAAAGATTTCCATTTCCTCTTCTCCAAAATATTATACTCCGCACGCATCCTTACTTCGGAGCTTAAACTCAAATTACGAGCTGCTGACACATTGAACTCAGTAAACAATTGCTCATGCTCCATTCCACGGACGGTTTTGAAGAAGGCGGGAGGAGTAAAGTGATCAATCATTTTGGCACACAAACGACCATCATTCATTCCAAAACCCTTGGTCACCGTCCACTCAGGCACATAAACTTCCTCTGAACTGGCACCTATAGCCTCTTCCTCACGGATACTCCCAGCGTCAAAACCACTTCCAGACCTTCCTGTAAAAAGACTAAGAGTACGATCCGTCTTTTCAGATAGCTTGGAAGAACAGAAAAGGGGCCGGACGCGAAGTATACTCTTATCTTTGGTAACATCGGTGGGAATAGTAACAGTAGTAGCTTCAGTCATAAGTGGAGCATCAGACCTGGCAAGAGAATCAACTTCAGGACCCGCAGAGTTAGTTCCTGAATGATGGGAAGAATCAGAAAGGACTACAAACCTTACGGAAGGACCTATAGTTCTCGTCAAGGAAAGTGACCGGTCACCGGAATCCGTACGATCTCCGACCCTCCTCCAAAGGTGACGCTGTTCAACTGAAGAAGTAATAAAGGTAAGGTAGGAAGAATGGGAACACCCTCGTTCTACCGATATTCGAGAAGTTCGCGCAACCTGTTAAGAGCACATAAGAGACTACTCCATAGGCGGAACCACCGATATCCCCGTAATCGGCCCTTAATTTTTTTGGTGGATGGGAAGCGATGGGCAATCCCTCACTATCGTAGACCACCCTCTTCTTCTTTGAACGCTTGGGTCTAGGAATGTCGGCTACAACAGGCTCAGGGACAGGTACAGATGTCCCAGCATAATCCCCACCCACAACGGAATCAACCCCTTGATCCGCACCGTCGCCAATACTGGCATCTCCAGCAAACTCCCTTTCCACACTGGCCGATAACTCTCCGGAAGTACGAGGCACAGAGGTCGGGAGTAAAGTCACGGTGCGGTGCTTTGCCACGGTAACGATAGGTATTTCGTTTTCAACTCGCGCCCTTTCAACAACCTTTACCTTGCGGGGATCAGCAGTACGGATAAAAGCGTTCAAATCCATCTCTGCATAAGATAGGAAAAAGGATAAGAAAAACAGAAGAACAGAAAGACAATAATCAAAGTACGCACGGAAAATAGAACCTACCCTCTCCGTCCTCATACTCAAAACGGGGATAAGTATCTTTATTCAAAAGGTAATTACGGCTTATGCCAACCCAGCAAAGAAATTCCTCCGGGAACCTGAGGAACGGAGAGGCATGAGCGATAAGGGTATTAACATGCCCAATATCATATTCAGAAGGGGCAGGAGCTCATACTATGGCAATAGTGGGAACCCGAAAAACTATACCGAGCATTGGGCAGGAACCACAAACGCATCAAACCCAGAAAAAAGATCATATCCAGTTTCTTCACGAGAATCCAAATTCTTGGAATAACAACTCGACGTGGGGCGTTTAGAAAACCAAACACCCATATTTGTAGTTAATGTGTATAAAAGTATCGAAACAAACTTGACAGCGTGTTCAATATTGCAACGCGGCACAAAAGATTTCAAAATGAGAAACCCTTGGCAGACCCAAACACTGTTAGTGGGAAAATGGATGCGGAAGGAGTGAGAACGGAAACAAAAAGTTGGAAAAAAGGATGCGGTAGTATGGCATAAATCAAATAATCGGGTGTACATTCCGACTTTACCAGCCGGTCTCTCATGCATGGTAGCATCAGAATTGGGCAGTTGAGGATGGACTTCCTCAGGAACAAAATATTTGGCGCAGCATACGGCATTTAAGGGTTCTTGTCTGTAAGAACTGCATTCAAAATGTGATACTGCCCATAGTAAAAGAAAAACAAAGAAATTAACCTGAATCAAGAAGAAAGGCTAGATCAGGGAGGGCTGTGCAACTAGGAAACTTTGAAATCTATCAACAATGGTGGAAAAGTAAAAGAGATAAAAAGAGAAACAGTAAGGAACGAATCAACTATTTATACCCATGGTATATTTAAGTCCAGTAAAGGGGGGATGACGACACGTGTCAAGACACTTCCCAATCAACGGTGTAAACATAATAAAAGAAAATGCAACAGCTGGATATGGGTCCCAAGACGTCAAATCAGCAGACAGATAAAAGGACATAAAAGAGTCCACGAGCCAACGACAAACTGTAAAACGGGACAAAGCCTGCGTAGTAACCAAGAAGTAAATAAAATTGGATCACGAACTTTAAGTCTAGCATATGCCTTACCGCCACGCTAAAATTACCGCGTATGGCAAGCCAACTAGACAGGGGGACTTGATAACGTATAGTATGAGCACCAAGCTTACTGGGCTTAGTTCATAATATACGTATATGGGCCCAGGCCCAATACAACAAATAGCTGGATCGCTAAGCCCGGCAGGGGTGACGCTCCGGATATGACAAAGACGCACGCGAGTATCTTCTTGGCCGCACCCGTGCGCCCCGCGGACAAACACTGCCCGCGGAAGAACACTCGCGTCCGCAAACAACGATTATACGTGGACCCTTGCCCGACAAGGGACCCACTCCGACCACTACCAAAGTAGCCGAAATACTAGGAAACCCTAGTATTAGACACCTATAAATAGGAGTCACAGTACATCTCAAAAGGTAAACATTCGTCTAATCATAACTCTTACACATACTCTGACAATTTCTACTGACAAATATGTTACTTACTCTCACGGCCGAGCTTAATCGGTGGGATCCGTCCCCAACGGTAAGGCTAACGTTTACTTTTAATTGTTCAGAAACATCATCACTTCTCTTGCTCTAATACAGACCATATCCAAGTCGCTTGAAGGCCCGACCCGATAAGAGACCTGACACGCTATCAAACCTAACACGAATTTGTAACTAACAACAAGTAAATATGAAAGACAAGAGATAAGAGTTAGAAAGATCAAACCATAACACAAGATTTATAGTGGTTCGGTAACGAAGCACCTCTTCTCCCTACTCCACTCCTCGAGCACCAAACTCGAGAGTTCTCTCACATATTCAAAAACTCCTTTAGGCGGAAGAAAAAAAACCGACACAACTTTGCTTACACCAATTTTTAACACTAAGCGAAATGTCGAGTTCTAATCCTAGCTAGAACAAATCTATCACAACTCTTGTACAATCTAACACTACTTACAAAGATCACCCTGATCTAACTATACTTACAATGATCACCACAATCTAACTATTATACACAATTACAATACACACCTTCATAAAATACACAAATAATTTACAAGATCTAGAACACAGTAAAAAACTTCACACCAAATACCAACTAAACATAACTTCTTGACTTGATGATAAGAAGTATTCTTCTCTTGCACTTGAGGAATTAAGCTTGGATCACTTGGAAACAAATGCTTAATATTAAATGATCAAAGAGTATAAACTAATTTAGAACAGAAAGAAAGTGTGTGCAAAAGGTAAGAAAATCAGTGGGGAATAGTCTAGTATTTATAGGCAAACTGAGTTGCTTTTTTTTCTAGGAGGTCTCCTTAATTAGGGTGCGGTCCCCTTAATAATTAAGGGGATCGCCCTTATAATTAAGGGGGCCGCCCAGGCAAGACGCTCCCTTTTTTGTCTTTTTTGATGAGGTGTTTTCTGGAACATTTCTACCGTGTTTTTTCTCATCACTAGGTAAGACAAAAATTGAATTCAAAATATTTATTGATAACAACATTTTTTTAAATCTAAAAAAGATCATTACTTCTACATTTCACACTCTGTATAGCTAGTGCTACCGCGGAAATTTATAGAAAATGTTTGTGACATTTTTTATAAAAAAATCTGAGGTTAATAAAAATGTCCTTTTGAGCATAAAATGCATAAAGCTTTATTTTATTCATACCTTTTAAGTAATATAAATTTTCGAAATGAAAATTTACTACTAATTAACTTTGTTTAATACTACGATTTTAATTTTACATTGACCAATTTTTACATTTTTGTGATTATCAAAACGTAAGAGGTCGAAAAATATTAATAACGTTTTTCAGGCATTATTTCTATCAACATCCATTCTCCATCCTTTTTTATGATTACATAAATCAAAAGTCTTAAATGTAAAATTGTTTTTAAACAAGTATTTAGTGAGTTTTATTCATCTCTCTCCCCCTTTTTGAGAATCAGCGGGGAAAGGCTGTCTGCGTCGTGATGAAAGAGAGGTGAAAATCTACGGGGGATCGGCGAAGGACACGGGCTGGGCCCGGAAAAACGACGCTGCGCCTGGTGGAATGGGTGTACTCCCCCGGGTCGAGGGGGTCGAGGGCACCACGTGAATCGAGCGTATGGATAGCTTTGCTACTGAGAGGTGTCATTGTGTTGGTGTATATATTTTGATTCAAGTATTAAAAGTTTTTATATTTTGCCGTACTATAACAAAAAACAACACTTTAAACGGCATGTGACCCGATCCGGAGTAGTTTATGTGAGTAACAGATAGGACTGTACGCGCCCGCGCACACTTACATTGAAGCGAGGTTAAAATCTATAATTTTAATTAATATCTTGGTTATCTAATCTATGTTAATTCTATTCTATTCTAAACCTATGTTAGTCCCCTAATCCAATATTCCTAACGGGAAAAGAGGTTTCACCTGAGAGACAGCACGGTTTAGTTGGTGACTACAATCAATTCAAGGTACTTTAACTCACGTAAGCTAATTAACAGAAGATAAAAGTGCGGTCGAGCCAAATATAAGAAAACTGTATTAACCATTATTAATCCGATTAGAAAGTTGGTTTGTTTATTTAGTGCAATGATTTCTTCTCTCGAGGCGACGTGTCATTCTTGAAACTTAGACGTTACATCATCCCCCCCCCCCTTAAAAGGACATAGACACATTAATTATGTCACAATTAAAGCATCCGCATAAAGCATCTTTATTTGCTGATTATAATCTATCTTAGGGGTTAAATCAATAGTGATCTTGTTAAACCCTAGCTCATAGAGACTTTACCCACTTACCGCTTAATGGCGATTTATACACTAGTAGTCCACTTATCCAACTATCCAATGGAATCAGAACGTTATTTGTTGTATTATCTTGGTTCACCTGCTAGTCAACACGATCAATAAACTATTGGCAATATCCAATTAACTAGTTAAGCCCGAAGCGTATCCTAGACACAGATTTAGAAGGACAATATTTGTGATCCTATGGTTCTAGATGTATAAATTACTATAGAGCTATCCTAGACTCTAGACTTACTTGGTCCGTATCACTAGATCTAGTTGAATGATAGGTCGCACACAAAAGCGCGTAAACAAGTATAAATTGATAAACATAAACAAGCATTCAACGATAAATCAAGAAATCGAGATAAACAAATACCAAACATTCAGATCTTCATAATGATGGATAATACCAGAAGGTATTAGCCTTCAAACGTCATAATAAATACAAGAGTAATTATTTAGCCAAAGTAAACTAACCGAGTTAACGAATGATACCAAAAACTGAACGATTACTAAAATATATGGAATTACACGTTGTCTCCTATGGAATTGATAACGTTGCTCGACCTCTTCTGCTCTTTTTCTCCTCTAAAAATCAACTTTTATGGTTTAGGTATCGAGAATATGATTTAGCACACCTAAAACTCGTTTTTGAGTTTTCTATTTAAAAGGTCTGGAAGTCGGTTCGATACGGCGTATCCAAGGATTGGATACGGTGTATTGGGGATTTCTTGGAGTAGGGACCACGCTTGATATCTTCCAGAATATTATATTCATTCCATATTTCCAATACGGCGTATTGAGATGTTCGGATACAAGCGTATTGAGCTTTATTCTCTTTTGGTCTTTGGGTGAGTGCCGGTACTGATACCGCCGTAATCTTCCTTGATGGATACGCGTATTGGTCTCAGAATAGTAATCTTTAAAATATCTCTCGTTTAAGCTCCAGAATGCGCGCCTTTTGCTAATATTCACCAAGTACTCCATAATTATTGCAATTCTCAAATATAAACGATTAAGTAATAATTCTTTGCAATAACTATACAAAATGGGTTAATAACATGGGATAAATGATGCTATAAAATAGACGTTATTTGATGTCATCAAATATCCCCCCACTTGAATCCTACTTGTCCTCAAGTAGCCTTTAGAAGTTTATAAAAATGTATCCTTAAGGATATTTTCCGTTAAAGCATTTATTCGATCTATTACAAGTACACAACCAAACACCTCACGAAATAAGAAGATGAAAACACTCAAATCACTCAACTAATCTATGTGGTAACATGTAACTAATTCGCTCAATTGCTCGGTCGTGACGAGTATTCTATCATAAGCTTGGCAAGGATACACATCTCCACCACTAAATCCAAGGAGTAACAAGTTTATAAAGGTAAATATGGGTTTTTATATGGAAAGGCTTACGGTTTGATCATTCTACAATCTTTCACCAGAAGAACCACTCCAATAGGGTAGCTAAAACACACATACATGGTCGTAATGACAGAATAGACATGTGTGTTCGATCACATCCTCATTCGAATTTAACCAAAGGTTAGGATGAAGAATGATATAGGGTAGGAACCTTCTAACTTTCACCAAAAGTCGTAAACCAACAAGGCAGCTAAGACATGCATACATGGCCGTAACGACGGAATAGACATGCGCGCTCAAACAAGTCCTCATTCGTGTAAAACCAGCAGCTAATCATTAGGTGAGAGGGAAGTAAATTGTTGTTAAATAAAAAATCAAGAAACAAATAGATTAAGACTAAAGTACAAGTTGCTAGACACTTTTTCCCGACCGTTACCATGAAAAAGACACAACTATTTACAACATCTTGATCATCGATAAAAAACAACAACCTAAGTTGGCGTTCCCGTAACGGTCAACTTCCCAATCATCCCAAATTTTACATACTCTATAGGGCAAGTGGCGATATCTTCCACTTTATACAATACTCTACATCATTGATTTTTTAGAAAAAAAAACCCCTGGCGACTTCTCTCTGAAGAAAAAAAGAAAACCCTAACATCCCTTACTTCTCAAATCGTCTGCTTCTTGTAATCAAGCTCTACTCTTGTATTAGTGTTTTGTTTGCAGATCGGATATGTGGTTCTCTAGGGTTTCTTTGATTCGTGTTTCTTCATTAAAACCCCTAATTTATCTCGATCGTCTCCTTCCTACTAGCAAGCTCTAATCGCTGTTAGGGTTTCGTTTATGTTAGGATTTGATTCATCTAGGGTGTTGTTCTGTCCTTTGGATTACAAACCTTATTACTTTCGCGTTTGATTCTCCTAACCGATTAGGGTTTCGAATTTATTATCTTGGGTTGAATGTTTCGAATGTTGTCTTGTCACGGTGGTCATTAATTGGTAGTGCAAAGTTGCTGGTCGAGTAGGGCTGCTAGTTGTGGAAAAATAGAGCGCGGATTTTTAAGTCAAAAAGGGAGTATGAGAGGGAGAGGTGTAAAGGAGAAGGATCTCAATGGGAATAAGAAGAATACTTCTTTAGGTATTGGTGTGTCTACGAATTCTGAAGATACTATGAATGATGATTCTTTAACTGGTATTGCATCTGATGTCCGGAAAGGTGTAACACCATCTGTGTTAGGAATATGAAAGTGTCGGTCACTTCCATAGATAACTGTAGTTAGCTCGTTAAAGTAATTTTTAGAAACTTACTAGGCTAGTTAGCTAAAAGCCCATAGATAAACCTATGAAGGCCTAAGCCCACGATCTATTGTAAGTATATAAACACATCTCCATGCCTTGGAGAGGTGGTTGGTTGTTCATTTTTCACACATAATACATTTTCTATCTTATGTTTACTTTCTCTCTCTAAGTGTTCATCCAACCCTTTCTCTCACTAAAATAACCTCTTTCCCACTCATCAAGTATGTTATTAGATTAGTATACAATTGGTATCAAGAGCCATGGAGTGGTGTGCTTAGATTTTGTGTTTACTCGTTTTGGTTCGTGTGTTTTACTTTGAAAAAGGGCCTCGTCTTTTGATTTTTTTTCTTGTTTTCTAAGCTTAAATTCCACACTAAAAGATCATCTACATAGGTAGCTTTGATCTAGTATCCTTGGATATAGGTGTGTGTGTGCTTAGATTCATACGAAAATCT
>BQNB010046658.1:22300-32871 GCA_026074375.1 Tanacetum coccineum
CAAGCCCAGCACCGGGAGAATAACCCACAAATATTCACAAGACTATCCTAATAAAAGTATCACACGTGATATAAAAAGATAGCAACAACATTTATATACAACGGATATATCTAAAAATTGTTGTAAAGTCGGTTACATGAAAAGTACCGCAACAAAAAGGCCACATACGGCCGCGGTATACACCAAAACAGGACAAATTAAATATCCAGGATATTTTAATTACAAGAGAAACCGCAAGGTCACATGCGACCGCGGGAGGAAAAACAAATACGCTCATAAAACAGCATCCCTAGCTTCATCATCCAGTTGGGAAAACGTAAGGCCATCTCCGGATGAGGCATCAATCTTTCCTTCACTTTCCGAACCTAGGGTAGCGTTCTCCGGAACCACATCCGCTGAATCCGGATTATCGTAATCTTCAACAGAAACGGAAGGATCAGCATGAGGAACAATGACTACAGTAGATAATACGTTAGTAGCGGGAACCTCAGCAGGCGGTTCAATCAAAGCCTCAGCGGATAAAGGATCATCAATGGACGCAAATACACCTTTCAAAAAAGGGAGACGTTCAATAAGATTTCTTTCCATTTTCTCCACTCGCCCGCGGCATATATCCAAAGCAACGGACAAGGCCTGGCTCCCAATTATGACCTTATCCTGCTTATGATGAACGGGAACCATTAGCTGACTTACATCGGGTTGAATATCGGTCATACCTAAAGTCTCAGCTACGGTGTCATCCAAACAGAAAAGATCTATAATATCCCAAGTATTGGCATCCTTCTTAGTGGAAAGATCTTGAAGAAGCGGGAAGTTAAGGTCACGGAGTTCACGGATGGCAGAATTAAAATCATCCTCCGCAGAGGGAATATAAGCTTCAGATCATTCAAACATCTACCAGCTGCCCTGCCAATCCCCCGGCTAGGCCCCCTCCTCATCCCTTCTCTAAGCACGACCAAAAGCATACCAAGAGCCTCCATGAGTATTCTTTTTGAATTAAGGCACTTAACCACAAGAAGCTTCATCCCATGAGTTAGTAACCATCTTCGCCCCGCAATAACTTCAGAGGTGCTTGATGGAAAACTCCTCTTGAAAGCGCATACAACACCGGGTGAAATCAGTATCAATCTCGGCCAACCTAGCCCTGAGGGGTCCCATAAGATTATCTTGATAATCCTCTAACCATTTCAAGAGCCCCTCATACACCTCCAGCTTCTCCGATGTACCCGCGGAAGTAACCCTCACAGCTCATGCACCTAAGAAATACATGTATGTATGTGTGAAGAGAGGGAAACACAAAATTATGAAGAAAATAGTTAAGGATGGAAAACTATACCTGATCAACAAGACTTTGGTTCTGGGACTTCAAGGAGGAAGAAGACGCTCCTAATTCAGAAAGCTTATGATCTTTCTCAACAATAGCAGACTCAAGGCCCGTCACTTTTAGCTTTAAAGAATCACATTCTTGCTCAAGAAGAGTGTTGCGGTCCTTGGCAGAAGCAACTTCCCCTCGAAGAGAGTTCTCGGTGGCCTCAAGACCAGATACCTGAGCACGGAGTTGGGTCACTTCCGCGGACTCCTCCCTTGCCCTAAGAAGTTGAGACTTCAAATCTTCAATCTCCTTGTCTTTCGCCTCCAACAAAGTATTTTTCTCCTCCGCAAGAGTTCTCCATTTCCTCTTCTCCAATATGTTATACTCCGCACGCATCCTCACCTCGGAGCTCAAACTCAAATTGCGTGCGGCTGATAACAATGAAACTTATAAAAAGCTTGCTCATTAACTCCCATCCCAGCTGACAAGTCTTGAAGAAGGCATGAGGAGTGAAGTGATCAATCATGTTGGCACACAAATGCCCATCATTCATCTCAAAACCTTTGGTCACCCTCCACTCAGGAACATAGATTTCCTCCAAGCCGGCACCTACAGCCTCTTCCGCACGGATGCTCCCGGCATCAAAACCACTACCCGATCTCCCTGTAAAAAGACTAAGAGTACGATCCGTCTTCTCAGATGAGCTTGAAGAACCAAAAACGGACGGATGTGGTGCGCTCTTATCTTTGCTAACATCAGCGGGAATAGCCACCGTGGTAGCGACAATAGCAACAGTGATAGCCTCAGTCATAACCGGAGCAGCAGACCTGATAAGAGAATCAACTTCAGGATCCGCAGATTTAGCGCCTGAGTGATGAGAAGAATCAGAGAGGACTACGAACCTTGCGGAGGGACTTATGGTTCGCAAAGAGGGGCCAGTCACGGACTCAGTACGATCTCCGCCCTCCTCCAAAGGTGAAGCTGTTACGGAAGAAGCAATAAAGGGTAAGGTAGGAAGAGCTGGAGCACCCTGTTCTACCATTAAGCGAGAATCTTAAAGCAACCTATTAAGAACACTGGGAGACTTACCTCCAGTAACGGAACCACCAGTAGTCCTATAATCGGCCCTTAATCTTTTGGGTGGATGGGCAGCGATGGGCAACCCTTCACTATCATAGATTACTCTCTTTTTCTTAGAACGCTTGGGCTTAGGAACTCCAGCTTCAACAGGTTCGGTAACAGGCACGGACGACTCAACATTACCCTGTCCAGCAGCAGAATTAAAACCCTGATCTCCACCATCACCAACACTCGCGTCTCCAGCAAATTCCCTCTCCACACTAGCCGACAACTCTCCGGAGGAACGGCCACGGAGGTTGGAAGTAGGGTCACGGTGCGATGTTTGGCCACGGTGACAACAGGTCTCTCATTTTCAGCTCTGGGCCTCTCAACAATCCTTACCTTGCGAGGATCAGCAGTACGGATAAAAGCATTCAAATCCATTCCTACAAAAAACAACAAGGAAAAAGGATAAGGAAGCAAGAAAAACAGGAAAAATGCAAGCAATAATCAAAGTACGCACAGAAAATAGAACCCACCCTCTCCGTCCTCGTACTTAAAGCGGGGATAAGTATCTTTATTTAAAAGGTAATTACGGCTTATGCCAACCCAGCAAAGAAATTCTTCTGGGAACCTAAGGAACGAAGAGGCGTGAGCAATTAGGGTATTAATATGCTCCACATTATATTCAGAGGGGGTAGGGGCTCGATCCTTGACAATATTGGAACCCAAAAACCACTTAAACCGAGCATTGGCAGGAACCACAAACTCATTAACCCAGAAAAAATGATCATTCCAGTTCTTCACGGAATCCAAATTCTTGGAATAACAAGCACGGACGTTTGGGCGCTTAGTAAACCCAAACCACCCATTTTTGTAATTATGTGTATAAAAGTAGCGAAACAAACTAACATCAGGTTTAATGTTGCAAACGCGGCACAAGATTTCAAAATGAGACACCTTGGCAGACCCAAACACGGATAATTGGGAGAACGGAATGCGGAAATGGGTGAGAACGGACACGAAAAAGGTGGAAAAAGGGATACGGTAGTTGGCATAATCAAAGAATCGGGTGTACATTCCAACTTTACCAGCTGGCCTCTCATGCATGGTGGCATCGGAGCTGGGCAGTTGAGGATGGACTTCCTCGGGGACAAAATATTTAGCACAGATGGCATCAAGGTGTTCTTGTGTAAGAACACATTTGAGAGATGTAATACTGCCCATAATAAAAGAGAAACAAAGAGATTAACCTGAATCAAGAAGAAAGACTAGAATAAGGGGGGCTGTGCAACTAGAAAACCTTGAAATTTATCAACAATGGTGGAAGAGTGAAAGAGATGAAAAAAGAAACAGTAAGGCACGAATCGGCTATTTATACCCATGGTATATTTAAGTCAAGTAAAGGAAGGATGACGACACGTGCCAAAACACTTCCCAATCAACGGTGCAAAAATATAGTAAAAAGATGATGATAACAGCTGGATATGGGTCCCAGACGGTCAAATCAGGCAGAAGATAAAAGGACACGAAGAATCCACGTAACCAACGACAAACTGCCAAAACGGTACAAAGGACGCGGAATAAGGCAGGAGTAAAATGTGATCACGGAACTCTAAGTCTAGTAACGCTCACCGCACGCTATAATTGTACCGCGTACAGTAGCAAACTAGACTGGGGGACTTGATAACGTATAGTATGAGCACCAAGCTTACTGGGCTTAGTCCATAATATACGTATATGGGCCCAGGCCCAATACAACAAATAGCTGGACTGATAAGCCTGACAAGGGCCACGCTCCGGATATTTCAAAGACGCACGTGAGTATCTTCTCAACCGCACCCCGTGCTCCTCCGTGGACAAACACCGGCCGCGGAAGAATACTCGCGTCCGCAAACACGATCATACGTGGACCCTTGCCCGACAAGGGACCCACTCCGGCCACCAACGGTTACAAGCGAAATACTAGGAAACCCTAGTATTGGGCTTACCTATAAATAAGGGTCATTTCACACCCCAAAGAGGTACATTCTGTCTAATCATTAACTCACACATATACTCTGACATTCTCTGACAAACATGTGTACTTACTCTCACGCCGGAGCTTAATCGCGGGGTCCGCCCTGCGGTAAGGCTAACGGTTTACTTTCAATTGTGCAGAATATCATCTCACTTCTCTTGCTCTAGTACAAGATCAAGCATTAAAGTCATTTGGAGGCCCGACCCGACAAAGGACTTTGACACTACTAAACCCGATACGAATTTTGTACTAACAATAGTCATTGCAAATGTTTGGTTACTATGATGAGGAATCAAACTATATACTCATAGTAAGGGGGGGAGACACCTTTCTAATTCATTCCTTATTCATGTGGCCAATATGAATTTTATTTCCACCGTAAAAGTCACCTCCTTTTACTTCTTCATTTTTTCTACTGATCATCATATATGTGTCGGTTGATCTTTTTTTACCTCTGTTATTTGGTTTTGACTTTTGTCGAGGTAAATTTCCGTACCCCGAGTGAAATGTGAGATGCTTCTTGATTCCGAGGAAAGTGATACTAAAGTTCCTAAGAATAAGAAAGAAAGACGTGTTAGCCTCGTCTCAGGTTGTGACCCGAGACTAAGCTTCAGCGCGAGAGTAAGTACAAATGAAAGCCGAGAGGCGTGAGAGTAAATGTATAAGTATGAATGCAGTAAATGCTACCTGACTTGTAGTAAATAAGGGGGTAGTTATACTACTTGATTTACTGGTGCTGAGGAACTATTCCTGACACCTCAGGAAGAGTTGCGTCGAACTACTCCTAGACTGGTGTTAGTTGTCATGGTCGCGTGAGGAACATGATCCCGTGATTTACGGAATGGCGGCGTTGCCTTGAATGCTGCCTATGGATCATTAGTCTGAAGGAGGTTCTGGTCCTTTTGATGTTATTTATCAGGTTTCCTTGGTTCGTGTCGTCCTGCTCGGGTTCTTCCGAAAAGGTGTGGGGCCGTCCGATTTGGGTCCCTCCGATATATACGGCGACATGTCCCCCCCAGTATCATGTTATTAGTTGTGACTAATGATGTGATACTTACAAGTTTCCTTTCGAAGCTCCCGTTGTTTTTCTTATCTTTTTCTTCCCTTCTTTATTATTATTATTATTATATTTTTTTACTCACAACAAGACAAAAGCCATTATTACACAAAGGTTAAAATTCGAACGTCATGACGCATGATCTTCGGGAAGTGTGACCGTTCACGTGTCCTTCGATTTCCTATGAACGGTTACTATGTAGCCACGTCATCACTCTGACATAAAACGACGTTTATGTGCCCACTTTTCTTCTATAAATAGCGGTTCTCCTTATTTTTACTGCGTACTTTTGCTCCTCTTTCGAATGACTTTCGAGACTTCCAGCAGTTTGTTTTTAGGTATATATATCTATCCTTTGTTTATCTTTTCCTATCGTTGTACTCCTTTCCGATATCTTGCAAATGTTGGCCAATACAGTGGTGCCGTTGACGATCGTTTGCCTAAATTTGATATGTATCAGTCATGATCTAAGATATCATGGAAGATGTGAAACTTTTAGCTAGAGTATAATATTCATATAAGACTTGCATTCCTACCTATCCCGACGGAAGATAGACATGGATGTTGTCGAAGTTCATATAGGGCTATATGAACAAATCATTTTTGAGTTTTCAAGATTAGTTCCTTTTTCTACCTCCTTTTGGGCGTAATATTAAACATTTCCAGAGTATATATTTCCTAACTAAGTACCTCTAGGACTAACCGCTGTGATCATTTCGAGACATACTGTCCCATAAAGCTTGGCATCGAGCCTACAGTAGGTCTTTTCCCTATTTCCTATAAGATAAAAACGAGCCATTGTTCTCTTATCAATTTCAGTTGGGAAAGTATGATGGCAGTCTCTAAGAGCATGTTCTCTGGTTGAAAAGATGGAATCATTTTAGCGGGTATATGGAGGGCCATTCCGGATGCTATGGCATGGAGACATCATGACTCCGATGTTTATGATGCCGTCCCTGACAATGATTTTAGTACTCAGGATGTTCAGAGCCTTACCGAGAGGGTTATTGACCTACGTCCAGTGCCTTCCGGACTTCTTTTTGGGGCTGGGCTCGCAACCACTTGGGAATTTCCTGGCTATTTACATGTTTTAAAAAATACAGAAGGGAATGGTAATATTTGTTATTCTTGAAGATGTTCATAGAGACCTCTCTCTTTCTTTCTCTTAACATCCTATTTGTTTGCTATTTTGTTGGTTTTAGTTGTTACTATGTCTGAATACCTTCGCTTTCCCTTCCTTTCGGGTGCTTCTATTACGCGAGGAGCTGCAGTTCCTGCCAACCATCCGATAGGGCAAAATACCACCCCTCTACTTCAGGCTGATCAGCCCATCCTTGATAAAACCGATAGCCAACGGGAGGTGGAAACCAAAGATGCTAAGGTGGTAGCTGCTAGGGAAAAGAAAAAAAGCCCAAGCGGCCAAGGCCGCTGCCAAAAATAAAGATAGAAGGAAGAGAAAAGATGGTGCAGAAGGGAGTTCCAGGGTGAGAAAGAAAAGGGTGTTGGAAGGTGCAAAAGATGTTACAGCCAGCTCTGGTCATGTTTCTTCACCGACTCCCTTACAGACAGTTTCTCCGGTTAGCTAGGTTGCTCAGCGTCAACATGAGGATGAGGAAACACATGCTGCTAACGCCGAGGGCTATTCGGCCTCTCCTTGAGGTTTTGCTAATGAGTCTGCTCACCACTTTACTGATATTAAAGAGAACCAGGGTGAGGAGAGCCTTCCTCGAATGAAGCCTCTCGTCAATTTGTCTGGACAGCCTACTCATCCTCCAAAGGAGCCCGTATTTGTCGCTGGGGTTAATGTTGGTGGGTCTTCGCATCTTCCCAATACTTTATTGACTGGTGTTCCTGAGTCCTAACCGAGGACCATCTTGACGGGTTAGTTTAGTCCTTCCTCTTTCTCTTCTCCTTTCTCTTTTTTTACTAAGCTTCATTTGCTTTCATAGGACGGCATGTTGAGGAAGGTGAGCCCTCTCGGAATGCTGCTGTTTATGTTATCGGTTGGAATATTCCTCGGAGGTGTCGCGTGGACACTCCCGAATGGTGTCGGGAATTGATGACGCATCTTGCTCCTCCGGCTGCTCAAGAAGAGTCGAATGCTTTGACAAATGAGGTGGCTCTTCAGAGGGCTTGGTTTAATGTGGCCCAAGGGGCTATGGCCCAGATGGATATGTTAGAAAGGTTTGAAAATCTTTTGGCTAATTATGACAACCTTGTCGAAGCTCACGCTGAGTGTCCGGAGATGGTTCAGAAATTAGTAACTGCTCGTCAAGACTTGTAACATAATGTAAGACTCTACATCGATGCTATCAATCGTCTTAAGACTGTTAGAGAGGAGCATGCTAGGTGCGGACAGAGAATACAAATTTTGGAGAAAGAAAAGAACTATATGCCCTCCACCAATCATGACCAGGCTGCTCGAATAGTGTCGTTGGAGGCCGAGCTTGCCAAGAAAGATTCTGACTTAACTTATTCTGAGAGGCTATTAGCCGAGGGGGCTAGAGAACGTGAGAGGCTCACCGTCCAACTTGGTCAAGCCGAGATCAAAAAGTTTGAATGCATCCGAAAGTTGCTCCCCACGGTGGTTGGTCGATTTATGAAAAGTCACGAGTACAAGGAGAGTCTTTCAGGACCTTTAACATGGCTATTCAAGCTGGATGGGGTAAAGGTTTGAGCGAGGGGCGTACGGATGAATAGATTATGGCTGCTCTCAGCCGGGTTAAAAACTTTGATTCATATTCTGACAAGAAGCTGTATCCGATGTACGATAAGCTGTTTGAGAAACAATATTCGTATGTTCAGAAGATTGCCAGAGGTTACCGCCACTTGATGGCTGATCTGTTGAAGGTTTATCCGGATCCTGCCCCTTCCCAAGGCACCTCTAACCTTAACACTTCCAAGGCCTTCGGGAGGTCTGACCCACCCCATCCAAAGAAGACTTAGTCCATACGACTTTATATTTCATTTTGTTTTCATTCTTGGGATGTACTTTAATCACGATGTAAAGACAAATGTTACCCGTTCGGATCTATTTTTGACGTAGGAATTCGTACTTATTAATTACTGTGTATTCGTATGACTAATCTTTATCGTTCGTATTGCTGCTGAATAATTTTAGAGCATGTTGCAATGTGGATTTTCTTTAATCTTTGTATGTTTTTATTTTATCCTTTAGTGTTGTGCTTACTCTTTTGGCTGAGCCTTTAGAGGTTTTGATTTTTGCCTTTCGGCGCCATGCGCTCCGACTATACTCTTTTGGCTAGGCCTTTAGAGGTTTTATTTGTACCTTTCGGTGCCATGCGCTCCGGCTATGCTCTTTTGGCTAGGCCTTTAGAGGTTTTATTGGTGCCTTTCGGCGCCATGCGGTCCGGCTATGCTCTTTTAGCTAGGCCTTTAGAGGTTTTATTTGTGCCTTTCGGTGCCATGCACTCCGGCTATACTCTTTTGGCTAAGCCTTTAGAGGTTTTTCATACGGTCCTTCCGGAGGTAGCGAGCCGTTCGGAGAGGGCCTATGCTTTCGTGTGAGTTTGGAAAATTGCTCCTTCCTATAAATCGAGGAGTAGGAGCTTCACATTAACAATCATAAGAGAGTACATTCTAATTTCTGCAAAGTACATAATGGAAGTCTCTACACAATAATTCCTACAAATAACACTTTCGAAGATTAATTGCATGCCAAGTGCGGGGCACTTCCTTATCCTTCATTGTTTGCAACTTGTAAGAGCCATTCTGATATGCTTCCTCAACTCTGTAAGGTCCTTCCCATTTTGGTCCTAACTTCCCTTGATTTTCCACCCTGCTTGCTTCGTTCTTCCGGAACACAAACTCCCCAGGTTTAAAACTTGTCAAGTGTACCCTCTTGTTGTAATATTGTTCTAGCTTTGTTTTGTATTTTGCTTCCTGGATGGCAGCTAGCTCTCTTTTTCTGTCAACAGGTCTAAATTCAGCTGAATCTCCTCTTCATTTAGCTCTTCTCTTATCATCATGGTTCTATAGGTGGGCATGCCTATTTCTGCTGGAATAACCGATTCACTTCAGTAGGTCAGGCTAAAAGGTGATTCGCCATTGCTTGTTTTGATGGACGTCCGGTGAGCCCATAGGACGTTCGGTAACTCGTCTACCCATCCGGCTTCCTCTCTTCCTATCCTTGTTTTGATTCCCTCCATCAGGCTCTTGTTTGCCCTTTCAACCAATCCGTTAGCTTGTGGGTAGGCGACGACTGTATTCATATGTTGGATATTCAATCTTGCACACCAGCTTTTAAATGGATCATTTACGAACTGAGTACCGTTGTCCGTGATAATTATCCGAGGAAGTCCGAACCTGCAAATGATATTGTCTAAAACAAAATGTATTACATCGTTATCGGTGATTTTGACCAGCAGTTTGGCCTCGATCCATTTGGTGAAGTAGTCAATTGCCACAATTACATATTTGATCCTTCCGGAGGCTTGAGGGAGGGGACCGAGGATATCTATGTCCCATTGGTAGAACGACCATGGGGCCATGATGGAAGTCATAAATGTTTTGGGTAGTTTTGGTACAACCAAGTGGATCTGACATGAGTCACACTTTTGGATCTCCTTCCTGGCATCTTCGTGCATGGTGGACCAGTAGTACCCTTGCCTCATTGCTTTTCTAACAACACCTCGAGGACCGGATTGCATGCCACATGACCCCATATGGATTTCCCGAATTACATAATTTGCTTGTAACGGACCTACGCATCTAAGCATTGGCACAATATACGACTTTTTGAATAGAACTCCGTTCTCCATTGCATACTGATTGATTTTTACTCGTAGGCTGCGAGCTTTATTTTTGTCTTCCGGCCAGACACCTTTCTCCAAGAACTGAATAATTGGGGTCATCTAATTATCTCCTTCCTCTTCTACTAACGTACTAATCTCTTTCCTTTCCGTAGATCGTTCGTTCAATACCTCGACCAAAACTTCCTTAGTTAAGTGATTGAAAGCCACCGATGCGAGTTTGCTGAGGACATCTGCCTTTTGGTTTTGGTTCCTCGAGATTTATTTATGGAGAAAGATCCGAAGCCAGCGATGTACTCTTTCGCTTTAGCCAAGTACTTCATTATGTTATCACTGTTGGCTACATAGTTT
>BQNB010046659.1:0-15163 GCA_026074375.1 Tanacetum coccineum
TATTTTTGGGTTATTTGTTTTTTAGCGTTTGACTTTTGTTAACCAAGAGTTGACTAGAGTTTGACCATTGGCTATAGAATCCCTGGCTTCTTTTGTGCTCTTCCTTTCCTCGTGTCCGTGCTTGTCCATTTTGATCGTTTTCTTTGTGATTTTTTTCTTTATCCGTACATGCATATACAAAACACAAAAACAAGCATATCTTTGCCATTTTTAGTATGTTTTTGGTCTTTTATGGTTATTTTTGGTATGAAACGGATATGTGTTTTCACACATATCACCTGTACACTACCACTAATGCAACAGTCTTACCTTGTGAAGGAGGAAATGACTTTATAAAATCTATGGAAATATCTTGCTAGACTTGGGTAGGAATAGGTAAAGGTTGAAAAAGACATGGATATGCAGTTAGATTAGCCTTTGTTCCTTTGACAAATGTTAGAGTTTCTCACATATTCTTTGACCATCTTCCTTAAACCCTTCCAATAGAATTTAGTTGTAAGCATTTGAGTACTGCCAAACACCCCTGAATGACCACCCACTACAGACCTATGAAATTGAGTGATTAAAGACTATTTTAATGTAGCATTATGACCAACTACCTACTTGCCTTTACTTTTAAGTTCCTTTGCAATCCAAGTATACTTGCTTTGAACTAGAGAACCATCTTCCAAACTAGAAACCACCTTTTTAAGATAACGATCAGTAGACCAAGTGGCTATGACTGCATCCATTAGCTCATTTGAAGTAGTGGCAGACTTTAATTAAAACAACTCAACAGTCCTTTGAACCCTTGATAAAGCATCAACTACAACATTGTCCTTCCCCTTTTTATACTTAATCTCATAATAAAAACCAAGCAATTTAGGAAGCCATTTGGACTGAAAAGGTGTAGTAATTCTTTGATCCAATACATACTTCAAACTAAAATGGTCAGTTTTGATTTTGAAATGTCTATCTAGCAAATATCTTCTCTACTTCTGTAAAGCCAAAACTACAACCAATAACTCCTTTTCATAAGTGGATAGTGACTGATGTATAGGTGCTAGTGTTTTGCCGAGGTAAGCTATGGGATGATCATGTTGTTGTAGAACAACTCCTATGCCAAAACCAGATGTATCAGTCTCAATAAAAAACTCCTCCTCAAAATTTGATAATGCCAATACATGAGACTTAATCATAGTTGTTTTCAATTTTTCAAAGGCCAATTGAGCTTGAGGGGACCACTAAAATGCATTCTTCTTAAGTAGGACAATAAGTGGATGACTGATACTAGCATAATTTTACACAAACCTCTTGTAATAACCTGTTAAACCTACGAAAACCCTTAGTTGCTTGAGATTATTAGGAACTGGCTAATCTTTAATAGCTTGGATCTTTGCAAAGTCTGTGGCTACTCTCAAATTAGATATTACATGGCCTAAGTATTCTGCCTTCCTTGTCCCAAACATACATTTACTTCTTTTTGCATGCATATTGTTTTCTCTCATGACTTATAAGACTGATCTAAGATGAGACACATGTTCCAACACTGAGGGGTTGTATACTAGTATGTTATCAAATAAAACTAGTGTAAATCTCCTGAGAAATGGCTTGAAAATTATTTTCATCAGGGCTTGGAAAATGGAAGGGGCATTTGTTAATCCAAAAGGCATCACCACAAATTCACAGTAACCATCATGTGATAAGTTGTCTTATATACATCTTCCTTACACATCCTAATTTGGTGATATCCAGACCTAAGATCAAGCTTAGAAAAGAACTTAGCGCCATGAAATTCATCAATTAGCTCGTCAATCACATAAATAAGGAACTTATCCTTGATTGTATTCTTATTCAAAAATCTATAGTCTATGCACATCCTCTATGAACTATCTTTTTTCTTGACCATAACTACTGGTGAAGAAAAGGGGCTGTTGCTTGGCCTGATCACACCAGAATCTAATAACTCCTTAACCATATTCTCCTCTCATCTTTTTGGGCTAGAGGATACCTATAGGGTCTGATACTAACTATGGTGGATGGATCTATCAAAGGAATAGCATGATCAAAGCTTTTGTGAGGGTGTAAAAGAGTAGGAACTTGGAACACATCTTCATACTCTTGAAGCAATTCATTTAAACCGACATCCATATCCTCCACTTGTCCCTCTTGAAAATGCATAGCATTAAGAGTAGCAGTAGGACAAAGACAACACATAGAAGACAACTGTGGATTTCCAGGTAAGGATATGTGTTTAGTGAGTTTCTTACCATTCATCTATGAGAGTTCAGACTGTATAGTACCCCTAAGACACACCTTCTTACCCCCATATCTGAACTGCATTTTAAGGTCTTAGAAATTCCACTGGATTCTACCCAAAGTGGCCAACCACTGAATACCCAAAACCATCTCACCCCCTAAAGGTAGTAGCATCACATGTGTTTGGAATACCACCCCTTGAATCACCTATTGGAAAGTTGTGACCATGTACTAGCTTACTAACTTTGTTCCACCAGCTACAGACACTTATAAAGGATAAGTAGTTTTGATTTTACAGCCTAACCTCTACTCCTCATGGTATTAAAAGTTAGGACACCAGACAAAGAATTGAGTTAACCTTATCCGTAGTAATTTAATTATTTATACTTAAAATGTTGTAAACTAAATGTGTTAAATCTAATTATATAGATCACGTATGGATTATAATATATAAGAGATGTTTTTAAAATGTAGAAATTAATGCAGAAATGAAAATGTTTTAAAAAATATTAGTGTTACAAGGATGTATGCATGCTTCATTGTACAAATTTTTTGTACACTTGTTTTATCAAAATACTTATACCCTTAATAAATAAGTCATTTTCCATCCATGTACGAAATCACTTGAGTTTGTTTTTTACTGTAAGATTGTCTTAGGTGAATTGAAAAACAAGGTAATATAAAAATCGTATGATCAGACCTGAGACTATATAATTACTAATTTTGTATTAGACGACTTATATGGAGTATGGTTGGTCAGTCCTTTGACCCGAGGCATACGATAGGGTGAAACATGCCAACTTAACAATGTTATTCTGGATAATATTGCCTTGATCTTGACATTATAATTCCGGATTATGATGCCTTGGGCCCCATATGACTAAGAGTTGCACATCTAGGCAATTATCACCCGTTGATTACCTTTTGACTTTACCATTTCTAGTAGATCAGCTGCATTAATGATAGAATGCCAAGTTGGATCTTAAACCCTTGTAAAGTTTAATTGTTTATTGGGCCATTTACTTAAATAGGCTGAGCAGATCCCTAAATTCCAACTAATAGGCCATTTAGGTAGAACTTCCAAAAATAGGCTGCGCGAAAGCGCGACTTTTTGTTTTTGCATGATTTTTGACTTTTTTCGACTAAAAAACACAAAAATTATGCCAAAACTTACAAAATCACGCCAAAAATAGGACACGTGGCAACATTTCTATGGAGTCGTGAAGTTGCGAAATCGTGCAAAATAAATTTGGAAAAAAATTGTTCGAAAAAAAAGTGGAATTTTTTTTGGGCTCATTTAAGTAATTGATTCTTGTTTATTCATATAAACATGGGTAGTTAATTTTTAAGGGATGAATTATCAAAAATACTAAAAATGTATTTTGCAAATTATTTTAGTATTAATGCAATGTATACTGTAAACAAAGGTTTGTTCTTTACATGTGAAAGATAAACCATGTCTATTTTCCTTAGGAAAAACAGACTAATTCCTATAATTTTTACTTGCGAAAAAGTTATGATAGGAATGATAGAATTATCCTAAATTCTAATCGAACTCATACCAAACTTACATGCTAAGTTAGTTGCACTTCTTGTTTTTTCAAGATGGCTTTAATACCCTTATTCGATTTTGAAATATTTGAATCATAATAAGAAGCTTGGATAACTAGAGAACTTGTGTCTATATCTACCAAAGAAAATATCTTGTTGTAATCAAGACATATTTATGAGGTTTAATTATAAGACGGAAATACCACGCAAAAATGAAAAAGGAAATAACTAGAGAACTCGTGTTTATAGTTGTTTCCTTATCCCAGTAAAAGGCGCTACACACCCGTGTGTCAAAGTGAGCGGATAAAGGAGGATATACATGCCAATTTTTCAAGTTAATAAATGGCTTAGATGGCTAGTCTATCATCTATAGAACTTGAACACACTTCTTTAGATATCTAAGTACTTGATTACTAGTCCATGTGGCTTACATTAGCAATAGTGTGTAGATATTCAACAAATGGAAAGATAAATTGCAAATTACTTTCACTGATAAAGAAACACTCATAATGTTGTCAGATTTAATAGGAGCAAAGCATTTTATAAACGAAAATGACAAAGTTGCAATGTTATCAAATTCAGTGGGAGCTATGAGCTGGCTATGTCATAGGCATCTTACTTTATTTCTGGCTTGGCTTGAAATAATAAATTATTTTCTAAGTGTGAAACGTCTTTATTTAAGTAAACAATCACCGTGTGTTATCTTATGATAACTTGTTGCCTTTGAGATGTCGCTTCTGTTTTATGTTATCTACAAGATAGTTATGCACGATTCCTTATTAATTGATGGAGTTCTATATACACTGGTTGTGTTAATATATTTTGAGCTTGACTTGATTCATATTCTATCCGTGAACTGCCCCATATGTCCGATAGAAAACAAATATAATAGTACAGTGGTGGTTTTTATGAAAGAAGTTATACCCTGAACTAAGTGGGAGGAAATCTTATTATGGTGCAAGGATCAACTTAATTTAAATTATGACTAAGTGTTTTTCTTGATCCGCAAAGTAAGAAACTATATCTACTAGGAATCCTACACTTTAATGTATGTAGCCTTATTATAAACATGTCAAAGATAAAAAGGTAAGTATATGGTTATTTTTTTGGAAAGTCTTAAAACATGGAAGTTTTTAAAATTAATTGTTTAGTTTACTATTTAAGGGCCGTCTGGTGTCGGCACTCATTTTTACTTTAGTTTAATAATTGTTATTTCTTCTTGTTAAGATATGTACAGTAAGTCCTTTACTTGTGAAAAGACTTATAACGTAATGTAAAAAGTTAACTTGTTATGTCTTCTTGTTAAAACATGTACATAAAATCATTGACTTGGTAAAAAACTTATAACGAATAATAAAATATTGGATTTTATGTCTACTTGTTAGTACATACACATTAAGTCATTGACTTGATCAAAGACTTATATAAAGCATGCAATTGGCTTAGTAATACTATTGACACCATTACGTTTTAACTTATATTTAACTCTTAGTAATAAAATGAGATGAATCTCATTGTGTCTTGATTGAAGTTCTAAATTTGTTAAAATCTCTTGGTTATTATTATTAACAAAAGCCTAGAACTGTTAAAGTGTATTTTGGAGGATACCCAAAGGAAACGATGGGATACCACTTCTACAACCTACACGAGAATAAAGTTTTCGTTGCTCGTTATGCTGAGTTCTTTGAGAATAGTCTCACTTTACAAAAAGCAGTGGGAGTCTCACTTTGCAAGAAGCGAGTGGGTGTAATGTAGGTCTTGAATTACTTCAACAAGAAGATACACAAACCTTCTGAACACACTAGCGAATGTCATACTAAGGCTAAACATGTAAATGTTGAACCTTAGAATAACGTTACTCATATTCATAGATTCGCAAGGATTTCTCATGATATGTTTTTATATCAATACTGAGGATTATAAGTTAGAGGATTATGGTGAACCTGCTAACCATAAGAGATGCATTATTAGATCTTAGATCTGATGGATGACTCAAGACTATGAATGTAAAGATGTTATCAAAAAGGAGATAATCATATTCTTGGAATATGATTTATCTTTAACCTATTGGTTAGACGATGAGGTTTAAATGAGTTTCCTTTAAGAGAAGGCTCATAGGGATAATATTGTATACATATTTATTGCACGGCAAATGACATAAGTGTTTACTCCTAATCAAGAAATTAACTATGATTAAAACTTCTTCATTTACGAACTTTAAATATATAAAGATGCTTAAATTGTCATACTTGTTTTCTTGAAAAGAAATATGACAAACTAGATTTCAAGAACTCTTTATTAAATGATTACCTTGCGAGGACGATGAGTAATCAAAAGAGGTTTTATGAATCAATATATAATCATTACAAGTATACAAAAATATGCAAGAATCCAAGTGTGGATTAAAAGCACGCATCTAATGAGCACAAACTTAAGTTTAATTGTTAAATCCATCACTTGTTGGATTTGATTTTTAATTTAGCTCATAAGTACATCTGAAAGCTAGTGGGAGTATTTTGTTTTATTTTTCTAAAATGAAATATGTTGTTGAACATATTAGAAATTATTTTTCATCTAAGTAAGATTTCATCCCTTAGATTGAAATAGAGTTTCTTGTAAGAATTTTAGGAAATAAAACATGCAACCTTGGTATAATATGTTTGATACATTGTTCATATGTGGTGAATTAAGTCAAAATGCAATATGAAATATCATTGAGTGAAACTCAAATGATCTGTCTCACTTGGTGAGATTGAATACATGAATAGAATCCTTAAGTCCCACTAAAGGATTAATTCTATACATCATATTTTATATGGGATTAGTTGTATCAATTGCATGAGTGCAAGATGATTTGACAACATTGGAGTCTAATTGATAGATATTAGAAGAAACATTCTAATAAATGTTGTTTGGATTAGGAATTCCTTCTTAGAATTAATAATGAAGATACTATGGATATACATTGTGATAATCAAAGTAAAATCATTATAAATCTACAAACCTTAGGTTTGAGTGATATCCAAACATTATCAAAGAAGTGATCAGAAGTTACAGAATTTTAGCATAGTGTTGTTTGTATAAACTAGTGCTTGTTTTAATTGAGATGATACTCTATCTTAGTCGAATCAAGTTTTTCATCTTGAATGATAACATTGCTGACTACACATGCTTTGTTTAAAAGCATAGTTGCATAAATACATTAAAAGAATAAGAATGCTTTACAGTTTGGAACACTGTTGAGATGATTGTCTCCATTAGGATGTTTTGCGTATGTTATACGTATTATGGAATGTAATGTGACTAGACTCATATAAGTAATACTTATAAGTGAGTGCACACTTACAAAATAACAATCGACATATTATTCAAAGAACTTCACGATTCATATATTTTTTAAATAAGTATTCACAAAGTTCCACAAGATCATAACCTAGTTGATTTGTTCATGAAACCTATGCCTTATCACCAATTGCGATTGTTGTGAATAAGACATTAGTATTCAACTGGGATCATCATATATTGATCTTAATTGGTATTTGGATAATGGAACTATAAGCAGTTGTATTAAATAATTAATTGACATACGTGGTATGATCATATTCATTTATACTATTATGTTCAATATTTGCATGTTTAAATCCTTGAATAAATTTATTTATTCTAAACTATGTCCATTATCAATTAACAATATGAGAATATTGTTGAGATAAGACAAATGTGAGAGATTGGATATATTATGTTGAATATGTAAAGATGATCTGCCAAACTCACATGTTATATAGATCGGCGTCATTATGTGAGTTACGCATTTGGTAAAGTTTGCTTATCCTCAGACTTGAGATGCAAACAGGTCTTGCATGTATGAATGGCATTTCTGATTATAGACAACTGCTATGCTAAATAAGGTAGTTATAAAAGATATTTTCAAAAATGTTTTGAAGTCAGGAATAAAACTTATAGTCAAAATAGAATTTGTTCCTCCACATGTTTGAGAGTTATATACTTACTAGGCCCCTCGTTGGGTTGATCAGATGTTTGCATGGCCGTGCCTAAAGTGTAGTTAAGATAATTCTTTTTACATTTGGTAATCTTGATCAATACAGAAACGAGAAACATAATCGTTAAATTATGGGATGACTTTGATCCATATTCATATTTAACATTGTATTTTAAACAAAAGGATAATTTTTTTAGAAAGACAACATAAAAAAGGATAAATTAACTTGAACCATTGAAGGTTGAGATGTTTATCGAAACCATACTCAGGTATTTCCGGGAGCATTGATGATGTTGCTAGACTATTCGTCAATGTTAGTATGTTATATTCTATGACACTGACATTCACAAGTGGGAGCTGTTGAGATGTGCTCATGTCATACAAATATTTCTACGACTAGGAATATGTGAGCCTACGAGGTCACACACATATACACATAGATATCATTCTATTAATATATATAATAATATAGGCATATATTTATTATATTTATTAATACTCTAAGGATAGAATACTTAACGGTCGTTAATTAGTTCGGTTTACAAATAATTAACTTTAAGCCCCTTAATTAATATGTAATGTACATAATAATTATATAAAGTCAAAAAGTCAACCCAAGGATTATATTTGGGCTTTGTTTGGCCGGCCATAACCAAGAGAAAAAGGGAGGGTGGGCTTTTGGTTAATTAGGCATAAGTTGCCATAGTTAGATACCCTAATTCCACCCATATATAAGGAGATCATTTGTGATCATTTATATCCATCCCTTTTACTATTCTCTTCTCTCTAGTCATCCCAAGGAAGCCTCACAGAAGGGAATCCGAAGTTTGATTTCTAGTATTCGGTATTCGTTAGTTCGAGGAACTAGCATTCGGGTGATATTGGTTAACATGTAGTGTGCATACACGTAGAGGTTACTTCCTTTAGTAACTTGGTGGGTTTCGATTTTGCACGGTGTAATACATGTGCGTATTTTGAAGAAACTCCAGTTCATCCGTTATGTAGCTCGTATATTATTATGTATAATAATAGGTTATTAGATAACTAATTCTTAGGGATGTGTGGTGCATAGTGGTGACTAATTTCATTACAATCAGGCCTTAACTCTTCACATTCAACAAATTCCTCTTCTCATATTTCTTCCTCTACCTCATTACCTTCATCCATATTGCCTAATACTTCCAAGATAAACATCGTACATACTTCTGGTCACAATAAAAGCATAAATTCTTGGACCTTTTCTCATCGTACTCATTTTGGCTTAACTGTTTTCTAGGGGTAGCATTGTATTTAGTCACCTATTGTGTGTTAGGTGCTGGCAAAATGTCACACCCCACCAAGTAGAAACGTGAGGTGTAATGTGAATGGCATCGTCACAACACATTGATGTCATAATAGAGAATAACTAAAATATATTTATAAACAAAATGTCATAATGAAACCTGACACAAGAGGGACTTGTATCGAGGTTAATCGTAACCATTAAAATACATAGTCATAATACGAAAATCCAAAACGACAAAGTACTGAATACGAAATTATCTCAAGTATAAAAGTATAAATAAAAATTATAGCAAGTAAGTCTCCAATGCAAGGATCCTAAGGTCTTGCTAGCCATGTAGTCTCATCACCTTAAGATTCGCTAAATTCACCTGAAAATGGATACTCTCAAGTGTCAACATTACGTTGGTGAGCTCGTAGGTTTAAACAAAAAAAAATTAAATAACTGTAAACATTCAAAATCATTAGACAATAATAGGTTATGGACATGTGCTATCAAACTCATATCAAAACATAGGTAGGCGTTACCCCCGATCCATTATCCACACAATACAGTGCAACACAAGTAGGCGTTACCCCCGATCCATTCACAAGCTAGCCTCAAGCATGTTCCATCATCATGAGTTACATAATTAGGCTGGAATGGCACAAGCAACTTGTTAATACAAATAATGTCTAATACGTTATTTATATTTTTCGACTACTCTACGTTTTGAAGATGATAAAATATAAAAATGTCCACGATAAAAATAAATGTTTACGTGTTATTAATCATAAATTTCCATTTTAACGTAAATCACTTAAGGTATGAATAAACAAAATATTAAACATGATTAGTGATCAAGAAAATATTTTCTCTTAACCATTACATTTCTACAAAAATATTTTTACAAAAATAAAAATATACAAAATATTTTTCTTAATAAAAGAAATGTTTTATTTAATTATAAAAATTTGAAACTGGTTTTTTCCCCAAAACAAAAGGTTCTATACAAGTTTCAACCTTCCCCACTAAAAGACAAAAATAGGAGCGTCTACCTAAGGGTGCCCCCTGATAGGCAAGACGGCCCCAGATATATCTGGGACCGTCGAGACCGCCCACAGGAGACGTTTCTCACTAAAACCTTCTTTCTCTCTCTAAATCTCTTGATCACTAACATAGTTTAATCTTGTTTCAAGTGATCTAATCTCATCTTCTTCCTTCTTCTATCAAGTGCAAGAGAAGAACACTCGTATTCGCCAAGAAACGAAGTGTTATAGATTTGTTATCCTCCATCTTCTTCTAGATCCAAACCTCAATTTTATTAATTTTGTGTGTTTGTGTAATATCAGATAGTGTATAAATCTGATAGTGTAGATTGTGTGTTGGTTAGTATTTTAGTCCTTAAAATACATTGGTGAAGTGGTAGATTGGTTCTAGCTAAGATTAGGACTCGACATTTAGCTTAGTGTCGGAAAACAACGTAAGCGACGTGTAAACGGTTTTCTCCGCCTAAAGGGAGCTTGTTGACATAGTGAAATCTCGAGTCGGATACTCGGGGAGTGGAGTAGGGTGAAGAAGAGCTTCGTAGCCGAACCACTATAAATCTTGGTGTTGTGGTTTGATCGTTCTTTCCCTTATCTCTTTAATTATGTTTTGAATATCTTTTATTGTTTATATTGTGATTGTGAGTAGATAGATTTATTGATTGTTTCATATTGTTGGTTGATTGAAACATACAAATCGAATCTAATTAATTTTTGAAGCAAACTTTTAAAACGCCAATTAACCGGTAAACTATTCAACCCCCCTTCTAGTTTTCACAATTGGTATCAAGAGTCAATGTCACTCAAGATTTTTAAAATATATTGTATTTTAAAGCTTTGATCGATCTATGGATTCCGACAAATATCTATAAGGACAATCTATGCAAAGACCACCACTTTTCGAAAGCGATAGTTTTATTTATAGGAAAAATAGATTCAAAACGTATGTAAAATCAAAAGATCTTGATCTTTGGTATGTTATTACCAACGGTGATTTTCAACCCATTGAAAATAATCCGAAAACCAAACTAGATGAGGTTGTCCCTTTTGAAAAACAAAGTGATGAACTTAAGAAAAGACTTGCGAAAAATAACGAAGCTAAAATGGTTATTTACAATGCTTTCCCTAGAAAAGAATATGAAAGAATTTTCATGTGTAATACGACAAAAGAAATTTAAAAAACTTTGTTAATCACCCATAAAGGTAATAGCCAAGTCAAAGATAACAAGATTGATCTTATAACACCCTCAAATTCACAACGCATCGGAATACCACTCGGGGTGCTACTTCATAGCATAAAGTACAAGTTACGACTCTAAGTGAGACATTTTGAAAAGTCAACCATTCGATAATTTTTATAAAATATCAGAGTTACAACAGGTTCTATTTGCAATGCAATAGAAAACATTTTAAATTGTTTGTTGAATGGTACTCAAACTATAAAGCCTTCAAAAATATTTATATCCGCGCGACTCGAATGCTCCTAATGCTCAACTAGAAATATAATAACCTGAGAAAATACATGCAAAAACGTCAACAATAATGTTGGTGAATTCATAGGTTTTAATCGTAAAACAGTGATTTTGCAAATAGAGTAATGTTGTT
Organism: Tanacetum coccineum; assembly: GCA_026074375.1. NCBI lineage: Eukaryota > Viridiplantae > Streptophyta > Magnoliopsida > Asterales > Asteraceae > Tanacetum > Tanacetum coccineum. The sequence goes on from BQNB010046659.1 coordinate 11,702, forward strand.
GAAATCAAGTATAGTGCTCCAACGAGCAGTTTAGTGGACCGCAATATTTAAGTAATGTAGACAGATGAAACACATTCACCATATCCAAAAGTAAGTATTATTACACTAAGCTAATGACATCGAACCTTAACATGTGTTGCGAGAGAGATATGATGTTGCAGACACCCAAGTATTTTTCTCCCCGAGAGTTGGTGTGGCCAGACACCCAAGTATTTTTTTCTCCCTGAGAGTTGATGTTGCAAACACTCAAGCATTAACATATGTTGTGAGAGAGAGATATGGTGTTGCCAGACATCCAAGTATTTTTCTCTTAGACTTGGTGCGACCAAACACCCAAATATTTTTCTCCAAGAGTTGATTTTGCCAAACACCCAAGTATTTCAATTGTAAGTGCGTCCGTTTGACGTGGCACAAGGTTTAAATTACCCAGACGGGAATTGTCAGTCATAACGGTTCATGATTCAGAGGAGACTTAAATGGCAGTAGCGACACTTAGGCAATAATATCAAGCATATCATATGGTTTTTAAATACTTGCGTCCCATATAAAACAAATAATGTGTTCAAAACTCATGGTTTCATATATAGGTATTCAATGATCTTAATTCATGTAGTAAGAAAATCAAGCTTTAATAAGTTCATAAGTAAACAATCATGTATCACACATGTATTAGAAGTCATGTAGTAAGCAAGTAAAAGCTTTAGTAAAAATAGTCGTGTAACGCTTAAGTAGTAGAAATCAATAAGTTTACTTAGTAAAACGAGCATGTAATCTCACCACAAAAACAGTTTATGAAAACCATTAAAATAGAAAAGATGGGGCTATGAACTCACCGAAAAGCAATGAAGGAGTATGTAATGAAGTTAGATCAAGGATGGCATGAAATCACGGTCACCTAAGTATCACCTAAAAAGAATGGTGACTTAGTATAAAGAAATAAAACGCACACGATGAAAACAACCAAAAGATACAATGAAGAAATCGTGATCACGATATGGCATTCTAATTACTTTTAACCAAGTGAGATTTATCCAAACATCCCTTTTAGGACCTGATCTAATATACCTTCAAGTATAACCCACTTATACCACTTATTTACCCATTTTATAAAATCCGTTATACTCGTTAAACCGTTTAAAGCAATTCGACACTATACAATTTTGCACTTACGCCGAATTAATGGACCTATATCTCAAAATCCGTAATAGGTATAAACGAACGGTTTTCACCTCAAACAAGCTATTTGACTCTAGTTTACTAAGGTTACAAGGAAAATAACCCAAAATATTTAAACACTAAGTGAAATCATCATTTTACCCTCATGTGCCAAATCTGATTATTTAAAACGTTTTCCCGTGTTCAAACAAACTATTACGAGAATTCACTTACGAAACGTACATCCAAACAAACTGATTAAAAAGCTCTCTTTTTCTCTCTCTACACATGGTGATTTCCGGCCACCATATATAACCCTAAATAACTTTTCCGATCTGTTCCAATTCGGCCCTCTTGTTCATCTCCTTTTCTTTTGATCATGTTTATGATCATAGCAGGGTTTTGATCATTCTGGGTTTGGGTTTCGCTTATTTGTTTAGGGTTTTTCCAGCCGTCATGAATCATAACCTGATCTAATTGATTCTCTTGATCGTCTGTTTCTTATTCCTTATAAATCCTTGTTTATTGTTGTTTAATCTTTGATTATGATGCTTTAACAATTACTTATTAGGTTGCGGTTTCCTTGGATCTAAGGTTTCATTTTAGTTAGGGTTTCAGCCACTTTTTTCATATATAGTTAGAATTCTGATTGGCGAGAGTTTTTTTGTGCTATATCTGCTACTATTCTTATCATCATTGCTGGTGATTAAAATGGATGTGGGTTAGGGATTGAGTTAGGTTGATCTTCGTGTGTGGTTGCTATTGTGTTTGTGGGTTGAGAGAGATGGAAAAGATGAGTCCTGTTGCTAATAATGGAGCCAAGCCATTGAAATCGATTTTGAAGATAACTAGGCCTAAAGGTGCTGTTGGTGATACTATTGATGCTGCAAGTGCTGGTAAGACCAAGAAGGATGGCGTGGGTATACAACCTTTTAAGGTAAGAAGAAAGGTGTCGATTGCACCTGATGGTACAGAGCGCGTCTTTACCTATGTCCAAATAGAATGCTCTGATCACGTGTGTAGTTCTGTCCAAATGAATGAAGTTCATCAGGTGGCCATGCTTATTAAAGACGTGAATGAAGCTAATAAGAATACAGGTTCTGATCATGTTTCTGAGTTTGTACACACGGAAGGAATTCAGCAGGTGGATACAAATGTAAATCCAAATGTGGCTGATGCGGACTTATGTCAGGTTCAGTGTGATAGGGATCATGTTTATGGAAGCCCTTGTAACAAGGGTATTAAGTCCTTTGCTAATCTTTTTAATGATATGGGACATGTAATGGATTCTAATTAGGCGAGGTCTGATGGGGGGTTAAAGAGCCAAAGACAATTAATGGGAATAGCTCAAACATGGCTGCGAAGACTACGACTGATGCTAATGACGACCCGAGTCATATGGCAAGTAAGAAGTTAAATTTTCGGCCATTTGTTAATGAGGAGAAAGTGGAAAATTCTGACATAGTTCTTCTACGGGATGCTATTAATAAGGTCAAGAACAAGTATGAGAATTCTCTTGTGGGTTATTTTATTGGTAAAAGCCTTGCATTCCTAATTGTTCAAAACTATGTAAACAACACGTGTGGAAAATTTGGGCTTCAAAAATTAATGAGAAATGATGATGGCATTTTTCTTTTTAAGTTTGCTGATAAGAGGGGAATGGAACAAGTGCTTGAACAGGGTCCATGGTTGATTCACAATACTCTATTAGTTCTTAATAAATGGACGCCGAGCTTACCTTTGAGGAAAGATGAGGTAACTAAGGTTCCTGTTTTGGTTAAGTTGCATAAAGTTCCTCTAGTTGCATATTCAAAGGATGGTCTTAGTCTTATTGCTACTCAAATAGGCAAACCATTAATGTTGGATGCTTTTATGAGCACTATGTGTGTTGAAGCATGAGGTCGTTTTAATTTTGCTCGTGCTCTTATTGAGGTTAGCTCGGATACGAATTTGAAGAAGGAGGTGATTATGTCTGTTCTAAATAAGGACGTAACCAGTTATACTAGGGAAGTCATTAGTGTGGAGTATGAATGGCAGCCCCCAAGGTATGACGACTATAAAAAATTTGGCCACTCGGGTGATAAGTGTCCAAAGATTGTTAGAGAACATGTTACTTGTACTACTCCGGATATGAATAGTGATGGGTTTACAGAAGTTAAAAGGAAGAAAAATAAAGGTAAGAAGGCTGATCCGCAGCCTAGGGCTAGACATATTGATGGAATTCAACTTACTAAGCCAAAACCTAATTTTTATTGGCAAAAAACGGGTACGAACAAGAGTGGAGTTGATTTGGTTAATAAGGGTCTA